>VXBX01004084.1:270452-282616 GCA_013400415.1 Scytalopus superciliaris
GTATCCTGGCCCCTGGGATAGGGGGGGATTGTATCCTGGCCCCTGGGATAGGGGGGGATCGTGTCCTGGCCCCTGGGATAGGGGGGGATCGTGTCCTGCCCCTGGGACAATCCCAGGGGATCATGTCCTGGCCCCGGGGAGTGAGAGGGATGTGGAGAAGCAGGATTTGGGGGACGTGGAGGAGAAGTGGGATGTGTGGGGTGTGTGTGGGATGTGTGAGGAGGCCGAAGTGGCCAGCAGACAGCCCCGGGGTGGCTGTAAGCACCAAAGCCCATGCTGTGCTGTGCCTGGGGCCCAGGAGAGCCCCTGCAGCAGCACTCAGGGCTCGGGCTGTCCCTGAGCAGCAGCACTGAGAAACCCACCTGGCTGATGCAAGGCTGGTTGTTTCTGTAGCCCACGACCGGTGTCCTGTACAAGGAGGACAATTACATCATCATGACCACTGTGGATAAAGAGAAATACAAGTGCATGCTGCCCCTGATAGCCAGTGGCAACGAGGTGAGGCCAGCAGAAGTGTTTTGTACTTAGAAACTGTAGGTGAGCCTTTATCATGGCACTTGTAATGCCACAAAATATCCTTCTGTTCCAGGAAGAAGAAAAGGACTATAAAGGTCCTACGCCAGGGGAGCTGCTGGAACCTCTATTTAAGCAAAGCAGCTGTTCCTATAGAGTATGTTCTTCTGTGTTGGTAATGAAATGCTAATTAAAAGGTTCTAATCCAGTCCATATCAGGGGTTAGGGTAGTAAATCAGGCAGTAATTCAATCTGAAATAATGTGTCAGTATTCCTGACAAAACTCTGTATGATTGGGGATGTCAGGACTCAGGTAAATTGGCTTCCTATGGTAGCAATTAAAAAATGTGGATTTTATTTCTAGTTTTACTAATTTATTTATTTTCCCTTGGTTTTCTCTGCGTGAAAGTCAATGAGGCTTTGCCTGGCGTGTTTGTTTGGAACAGCATCCAACTGTTTGTGGAATGCTGAGAGCACTCAGTGTGCTCTTGTTTCTGAGGGTGCCCCAGCACCCTCACACACCTGCCTGGGCTGCATGTCACGCTGCAAAAGCCAACATTTGGGCCTTTTTTTCCCCGTGTAAACATATCTAAACAGAACTTTTAAAATGTATTTTAATTTAAGATTGAGTCTTACTGGACTTACGAGGTGTGCCACGGCAAACACATCCGTCAGTACCACGAGGAGAAGGAAACAGGGCAGGTAGGCTGCTCACAACTCCTCCAGATGGCTGGAATTCCTTCAAAAAGCATGGAAAATGGTCACTGATACTTGTTTTGCCTTCTTTTGATTGTAGAAAATCAACATCCAGGAATACTATCTGGGGAATATGATGATGAAGAACCCGTTATCAGAACCAGGTTTGTCTTAGATTATGGTATTTTGCTGATGGTAATGAATTGCTTGACTTTTAATTATTCCTGGCTGAGAAATACACTGTAGGAAACTGATTCCCAGTGCAACAGAGTCGAATTTTTTAGATTACTTGGGTTTTTTTAAAGAATAAATTGTTTTCAATGAATTCTTTTTTGGCCCCTCTGCTTGCACCCATCCTGTTAGCTTTGCTCTGCTAATTCATCAGCTGCATTAATCTGCAATAATTGGTGTCAGGGAAAGAAAATACAGGATATAAGACGTGGATTCAATATGTGACAGCCCAGATTTTGGCAATATGCCCTTTGTTTGGGGGTGGGGGGAGTGTTTTTCAGACTGTGAGCATAGGGCAGAGCATGCAGCACACCCTGGGCTCTGCTGCTCCTTAATGAAGCAGAGTCTGCAAACCCAGGCACTTACCTTTGGTGGTAGATTTGATCCTTGAACAGTCTATGAGTCTTTTTTTAGGGAACCTGGCACAGATCTTCAGAAATACTCAAGTGCCTAAAAAGTGGGACTTTGGTGTAAATCAGGTCACTGAGCCCCAAACTCAAAGAGGATTTTAGGAAAACTGATTTTCAGAGCACTTTTCGCCTGTAAATTAGTCCAAAGAAGTCTTAAAAATCCATAGACTAAGCATTCATTCATCAGGGTTGATGGAAAGAATAGAAAAAGAAAGAATAACCCCATCTGGGTTGGGGTTATTGTTTAATTCTAGGCCAGGGTGTAAGAGGTGGGCAACCAGAGTTACCCTAAAGATGATTAACTGAAAGCAGCAGTCTTTTGGAGGGGCTCAGTGCTATTCATCCCATTCCTGGCTCCCTGCCTGCAGCCCTGTTAGGTGGGTTAGTCCTGCAGAGACACAGGGCTTCAGAAATGCATTGTTTGGCCTTTCTGTGGGAGTGAGTCCTGGAGCTCGCTCGTGGTGCCTCGTTCTGCCACGATGCTGCTGCACAGAACACCAAGTGACCAGTTTTCTGGGGCTGGATGCTGAAATGATATAAGATGGCGCTCCAGGTCATCATAGCTGAGCCTTCCAGGTGTTGTCCCTCTGGCCTTCCTGCTGAGGTGGCAGACTGTGTCCCTTCCCTCTTCCTGTACAGCAGCTCATGCTCCTCCCCAAGCACCTGCCTGTTCCCTGTCCAATTCCCTCCCTTCCCAAACAGCTGCCCCTGGAGGAGCAGCAGTGACGTGTTCTCTGGGCCTGCCTGTGGTGGCAGGGCTGGACTGGGCCTGTCCTACCAGCCCCAGATGGTTTCAAGCCCACGCTGACTCGTGTTTTGCTCTGTTTGCTCTGCACTCCAGGTCACTGGTTGTTTCCTTTCTTCCCTCTTTTGCACCTGCAAGTGGCTCTTGGCAGTGTACAAAGTACCAGCACACACACAACCTAGGCAAGCTGCTCTGTATGTAATTCCATTTTGTTTCAAGTGCACAGACTTACGTCCTTCTTAATTATTTCCTAGATCAAGAAGAGAAGGAAAATTCGAAAGACAGTGCAAAAGAGGCAAGTGAAAAACATCTATTTTAACTTTTGCCATCGTAGTGAAGGCAATTTATGTATGATCACAGAATCACAGAGTGTTTGGGTGGGAAGGGACCTTAAAGCTCATCCAGTGCCACCCCCTGCAATGGGCAGGGACACCTCCCACTGTCCCAGGTTGCTCCAAGCCCTGTCCAACCTGGCCTTGGACACTCCCAGGGATGGGGCAGCCACAGCTTCTCTGCCCAACCTGTGCCAGGGCCTGCCCACCCTCACAGGGAAGGATTTCTCCCTAATATCCCATTTAATGATGAGATGATGTAATTAATCTCCTCTCAAAATGAGTACCAAGAAACGAAACTCTGTGCCTGAGCTGCACTTCTCTCACTGTTAATGATCAGTTCCAGCTCAGAAATTTAATTTAGTCTTGCTAATCAATTTTCTTGCCCTTCTATTTATTTATATTCAAGTTATGCTGATCTTAAATGAGATGAATTCTGTGCTCTCCTTCTGTGGATACACAGACAGTTACAGCAATCTCCATTCCCTTAATGACACTTCTGTAGATTTTAGGTAGGGAGAAACATTTAACAAAGCACAAATTCCCTACGAGATTGACTTGCCCACCCATCCCATAAAACTCTCTGCTTCCCCTTCCCACTTGTTTAGACCTCAATTCCGAGTTGTTAATTTTGTGTCAAAACAATGGAAGTACCTGTAGCAGTTGGAGTTTGGAATTAGCAAGAGCAGGTTTGACCTCGTTGCCAGTTACCTCCATTTTCAGGCTGAAATGGAGGTTTGGTGTCTGTGTCCTTTCTAATAGCCCAGAGTGGTGGCTGTGCAGTGACCCCTGCAATATCCAGGCCTGAGGGGCATTGTGGAGGTCGATGAGGGGGCAGAACGTGGCCTGTTTTAATGACAGTGGTAGCTGTGCCTCTTGGAAAGTCTGCAGTGTAGCTTTTTCCCTTCAGTTTCAGAGGATAAAATTTCCTCTTTTACTGCCTGTTTGGGTTTTTTTTTATAACAGTATTTGTGATGCACTTCAGTGTCTGGATTTCAGCCCATAAAGAATTTAGACGTAGAATCTCTAGTCAGGAAAGAGCACATTCACTCTTTAACCTTGTGAATGTCTTGTTGCTTCCCTCATGGAAGAGTTTTTGAGAGGGTCAGTGGCCTGGGAGAGGGTGATGTGGCTTAAAAGTCAAAGCAGGTGAGGGACAGAAAGGTCTTGGGTCCTCTGAGTGTCCTGACCCCAGGAGGCACGTCTGTGTTTTAGCACAGAGCCCCATGGGTTGTGCACTGAGAACCTTCAGTAGCTCAAGCAACGTAGGGAGGAAAAGGTCAGTTTGTGGGTTCTGCCATAAACAGGACTTTGGGAACCCAAGGAGTCCAGCTGCTTCCAGGACAGAAGCTGGGAGAGGACCTTTATCCCTTTAGGGAATTCATTATTCTTGAAGTGGAAGCTGGATGGAACGGGAGGGAACAAAGCTGAAGAGAGCTGACTTAGAGGTGTGAAAAAGTGGGGTTTACTTTGTGTGTGCCTTAAACTTGGTTAGTCACAGCCACAGGTGGTGTGGGATCCTCTGGATGAGGAGCAGGGCCAGGAATGCCGGGGTGCCTTTGGATTCCTCAGGGCCCGGTTGCAGAAACACCAAGTAGCCCCACAGGGTCTGGTTTCACTCCAGTAGCGCTGGGTGGGCAAATGTTTAGTGCCAGGAGGGCGGGAGGAGCCTCAGCTGTCGCTCTGCCTGGCCAGATCCCCACGAAGAACATCGAGGGGCAGATGACGCCGTACTACCCCGTGGAGCTGGGCAATGGCACGCCCTGCAGCCTGCGGCAGAACCGGCCCCGCTCCAGCACCCTGCTCTACATCTGCCACCCCGAGGCCAAGCACGAGATCCTCTCCGTGGCCGAGGTCACCACCTGCGAGTACGAGGTGGTCATCCTGACGCCGCTGCTGTGCAGCCACCCCAAATACAGGTAACTGCCCCACGCCCGCCCTGCAGGGGCAGCCAGCCAGCTGTGGGCTCTGGGCACGCCTGGGAAACTCACCTGGGCTCACTTGGCATGCCTGCTTGGTTTCCGTGATTGCCTTCTGGGCACCGGCCGTGCGTGGTCCCGGGTGGGCTGCAGGACTTCACTTCCCATAGGAACCACAAGCTGAGCACTGAAGGCAGATGAAGGACACTCTTATCTTCTCTTAGTTTGTGATTTCAGTATCTGGAGGGATCCTCTTCATGCTGTTTGAAGAGTGTAGATGCCACATATGCATTATATGTGTACATAGACTTTAAAAACTTACATAACAAACCCAAAAGTGCAGTCTCCACCCTAACCTTAACCTTGAGTTCAGCTCCTCCCAAGATGAGCTATTTTCATACGGAGAACTCAACAATTTCAACGTTATTTTCCAAAAACCAAGTGTAGGATTCTTGTTTTCCTCCCCTCCTCTGAGCTGTACCATGCACCTGAGGGATCCCTTAAGCCTCAGTCATGCAGATTTTGGACCTCTCAAGGGGTGTAAGGGGAAGTGCAAAGGGATTATGACATGCAGACATGGGGGGATCATGGACAGGGTACCTGAATTTACACAGGTGTCAGAAGAGGTGAGTATTTAATTCCTGATCTGAAACAGGCCACAAAGTCTAAAGGCAAAATCCCCCACTGTGCATTTTATAAACACTTGGCAGCTGGAGTAAGTAACTGCTGCTCTTGTTAAATGCTTAGTATCCATTATAAACTCTCTCCTGTAGATGGGTTTGGTCATACTCTGTTATCTGCTGCACTTATCTATTGCACTGTTATCTCTTTACTGTGTGAGTCTCTTAAGCCTCTGTATCAGTAGTAAAATAAATAGAAATTGCACAGGCCAATGGTTCTGTCACTTGATAAGAATAAAACCCAGAGCTGCTGCCTCTTTCCAAAGGGAAGGCATGGAATGCTTCCTGGCCACGAGCAGGAAATACCTAAAATAAGCACAGAGGATCAACACTCTCCACCTTAGCAAACAAGGGAAGGTGGAGGTGGCAGGCTGGGGACACCGCTCAGTGGCACCACAGGGATCACAACCCAAACTTTAAGTCCCATGCAGTTTTCTCCTGTTGTGTTGGTTCTGGAGCAGCTCCAGGGCTTTCCCCCTGCACCTGGGATCTCACCCAGGGATGCACCCACGCTCCTGAGCAGAAGCAGACCCACTCAGAAACTCCCACAACCTATGATCTCTTTATTTGAAGGTGTAACATGTTCCTACCTTGTTGGGCAGGTTCAGGGCTTCCCCTGTCAATGACATCTTCTGCCAGTCTCTGCCAGGATCCCCTCTTAAACCCCACAACCTGGAGCAGCTGGAGAAACAGCAGGAAACGCTGAAGATGCCTTTCAGGAGGGTCAAGGAGGTAGGATTTGTTTCACTTGAAACAGAAAAATATTTTCCACAGTTAACACATTCTGTAAGATGGTGTCAGTCTTCAAATAGTCTTTAAGCTTGTTGAAACCATCTGTAACTCACCTTATTTGGAAGGAAAACAAAGCAAGTCACTTTGGGCTACTAATTTAAAACTTTTGTAGCTTTCAGTTCACAAATGTGTGAAGGTTTGGGCTGGAATTTTCTTGCAGCTAAAACTGAGCAAAAGAGCCAGCTTGACTCAGTGTTCAGTAATTTCTGTGATTTATAAGACTTTGCAGGGGATGTAACTGTGTGCTTTAATTTCAGGAAGAAATGCCTTCAACAAAGGAAGAGAAGTTCTCTTCCATTCACAAGCCTGTGGCTGTTGGAAGCCACCAGCTCTTAACAGTGGGAACAACCCACATCTCCAAACTGACTGATGAGCAGCTCATCAAAGAATTCCTCAGTGGCTCCTACTGCTTCCACGGGGTGAGGAACAAGGCTCTGGGGATTAAACAGCTGCTCCTTAACTGCACCACCTGCTTTATGTGTTGTTTGGTTTTACCTTTAACCTGCCTGTTGAAATTCAGGTTATTGGAGCAGGGAAATGAGAGTGGATAATGAGAATCTAATTATGTTCATTGACAGATAAGGAGTTTTACAGCTCAAGTAGCTGGTTAAGGGTTTGGAGGGAAAGGCACAGGGTTGTTTGGGCATGTTTTGGTTGTTTCAGGGGTTCTGTTTGTTGGGGTTTTTTAATGCTGAGCTTGTACCTCTCTCCCCAGGGCGTTGGCTGGTGGAAATACGAGTTCTGCTATGGCAAATACGTTCATCAGTACCATGAGGTGTGTTTAAAGAGTTCTGCTGGTTTCCCTCAGTTGGAGTTACTTTAGTTCTGTAGTGCATTTAACAGATGGCTGGGGGGATTAGAGAACCTTGAGGAAAGGCATCTCCTTGTAGTTTTATAGTACCTTTAAGTAGATGGTTGAGGGGGTCAGAGAATCTGCCTCCCTGTCTTGGCTGACCAACAGCTTGGGGTTCAAGAAGCTGGACTTCAGAAAAACAACTGCTGTGTACACAGTGTAATTACCAGCCTTTCCTGCTCCAGGACAAGGAAAGTGGCAAGACCTCTGTGGTTGTGGGCACGTGGAGCAAGGAGGAGCACATGGAGTGGTCGAGGAAGAACGCGGCCCGAACGTTCTACCTGCGCGAGGACGGCACCCAGACCGTCAGGTGAGGGGCCTGCTCTGCCCCTCTGCTGCCCCACACCTGGGCACAGGAGGGGCAGGGCCAGTGCCCAGCTTATCAACACACACAGCAGGTGGTTGAGAGCAGCATGCTTAGATTTATCCCCCAATCAACATGGAAAACAAGCCGGTCAGTGCCTGGGAGGTGATGCAGAGAGAAGTCTGCCAGCACTGACCAGCCCTTTGCTTCTGCAGGAACTGCAGTAGGACCTGCTACAATTTGCATATTAAATACTTGACCAGTGATGAGGTGCTGGCTCGCACCACTTACCAGCCTGCTTCAAAGTTGTGTTGAAATGCTTCCAAACCCTGCCATTCTGATCTTTCCTGGCAGGATGGTGTCTCATTTCTATGGAAATGGAGATGTTTGTGACTTGACAGACAAGCCAAGGCAGGTGACTGTGAAATTGAAGTAAGTGAGCTCTGTAAACTGATGTTTTGTGTCTTTCCTGGGGGTCAGAGGGGGAAGCTGCTGTTGTTGTCACAGCTCAAAAGGCATCAGCTGTTAACTTAGTAAAAATGCTGCAGATAGCAGTGAAATACAGTGTTATTTTGTGCTTATTACACACCAAACACCTCCATTTCTCTTTGGTTTCAGATGCAAGGAATCTGATTCCCCTCACGCTGTGACCATTTACATGTTAGAGCCTCATTCTTGCCAATACATCCTTGGGGTAGGTAAACACACCTGAGCTCAGGTGCCAGGTCTCCAGGTGTATGTTTAGGGTCCCTTCCTTCCCGTGACTCTTCCCAGGATTCCTGCAGTGCTGAGTTTATGGTCTCCAATGTTTTGGTGTCTCTGTTGCAGGTGGAGTCCCCAGTCATCTGTAAAATCCTGGATACAGCAGATGAATACGGGCTGCTCTCTGTGCCCAGCTGAGGACAGCAAAGCCCCCTCCATGAGCCAAATCCTGACATTTCCCATGGGAACAGCCATCTGTGAGCTGACAAAGGCCTCACCAGCACAGCTCTAAGCTGAGGGACTCGTGAACCACTTTGTGTATAACTATGTGTATATAAGAGCTTATGGATAAACTTTTAATGATTAAAACCCTGTCTTGCACTTCCTGCCTGGCTCGTGTGTGACACGTTCCAGCAGCATCACTGGCATCCTTTGGGTAGAAACTGCCACTGAAAACAGGCACAGTAGTACCTGAAGCTTCAAGTGAGGAGTCCAGCTGCCACCCAGAAGGAGAAGGTGAAGCCAACACTGCCTGCTCAGGAGCCACAACAACACTCATGGTTTTCCTACTGCTCTTCCTTTGTCCAATCACCAGCCTCTTTGCTGCACTGCTGGGAACTCTGTTTTCACTGTACCTTATCCCTCTTCAACTGCTGTTTCTTCTCCCAGCCTGGGCTGCTTCCCAGGACATTCTGTTTCTTTCTTTCTTTATATTTAACACTGCAAGGTTCATATAATTTGCTGGACATCCTTCCTGCCATCAGTTCCCTGTAGCATGTCTACCCTGCCAGGAAGCTTTGGGAAGTTTTAACTCTGCTGGCACGAGACATTCCCAGGAACAGAGAGCTGAAATCCTGCTGGCAGCAGGCTCTGAAGTAGATTCACATTATACTTTCAAAATAGGTAGAACAAGTTTGTAATGGCCAACACCCCGAGCCCTGAATGTCTGGGGTGTAGCAACAGTTGTGGTTGGTGTGTTGGTCACTTCTGCGTGCCCACCACGTTTCCTCTTTCTGGAGCCCTTGTGTAAGGCACAGGAATTCCTGGCTGTGGGGCGGAAATGTGCCAGTCCTGTGCCATATGACTGGCTGTATGACTGCCCAAAACACCCCCTGAGCTGCTGGACTGTTGCAATAGAACCCATCCAGTGTCTCATCACACAGAAAACCCAAACAGCGACAGCAGCAGCGTAATTTGGCATTCAAAGTGACAGTCGTGGTTCTTGCTCATATCAGGGTGTCAGGGGGAACTGGAGAAGAGGGAAGAGTCTTCTCCATGGATTTTTATTCCCTGCTGGAAGAGAGTCTTCTACCCAGGTTACTCCCCTCAACCTTCTTGTGAAGTGTCAGCTAAATAAGCAAAAAGTGACCTAAGTTTTAATCCGGGAGCTTTTAGAAAGAGGAGACATTAAAAGCAATGTTGTCCAGGCTTCAGATCCTTACCTTAGTTTCCCTCAAGTTCTTTTACTCCCCTGCACAGTCACAGCTGGACCAGTCTCATCAAGGATTGCCAGAGGTATCACTCCCCCAGGCCACAGCAACCAACACTAAGAAAAGATCAAAACACATGTCACCTCTTGCTGCCTTTGCAGGGGGCTGAATCCCCTCATCACGGCTCCACATCTTCACCATCCCGTGGTGTATTTTGCAGCAAGGCTGCCCTGCAGCTCCTTGGCTGCTGTTAGGAAAGGTTGGATAGGCACAGCCCTCCCTCAGCTTCCCTTGGGCTGACTCATGGCAAGGGAAGAGAACGCACAAACACCCTAAACCTTCCTGCACACCCCCACTTGTGATTAGCCCAGGGGACAAGCCAAGAATAGTCAGAATGTCCAGAATTCCCCTCACGGGAGGGGAAGCACAGGCCTGACTCAGCAGCCACAGTACCTGGGGCACCCCAACACCACATTCTGCCACTGTCTGGACACACAGTGTTGCCAAACCCATGTTGTCTGTGTTCATCAGCCTCTACTTCCCCCTGCCCAGGGAACACCAGGCCCACCACTGTTCCTGCCTGGCACCTGGGCTGCCCCCAGACACACATCCCAAGCTTTGCTCTCCCCCTCTCCCATCCCTCCCTGCCCAACAGCCAGTGTGGGAGTGAGGGGAGGAGGCAGGATATACACAAAACCCCGCAGGGCACAACAGACCTTGAGTTGCTGCAGCTACAAATAATTAATTCTGACATTACTTTACGTCTTCACACATTTGAACATAAATTAAATAGACTTGAGAGTAACTTGCTGCCTTGACCCTCTCCCGGACAAGCCCTGAGGTGCAGGAACACATCAGGACCAAAAATGTGGGAAAACAAGGCTCTTGGATATGCAGGAAGCTCCCAGAACTGGAGGGCTGCAGTTTCTGTGCTGCTCTGCTCAGGTTTGCTCCTGTACCTGTGGGAGGCAGAGCTGCCTCATGCAGACAAGTGCATTTCCTGGCCACAAACACCTCAGATTTTCATCCAACACACAAATCTAAGCCCACCTTAATAAGAGAAGCTCCTGTGAGGTCTTGCCTCCTGCAGGCTGGTGCTGATCCTCTCTGGATTTCAGCAGCTCCCGTGCAGGCTCAGCTCTCCTGCCTTAAATCACATTTCCAGCACACAAAAACCCATCTCCTACAGAGAGAGAGAGTGAGAGCAAGTGGCAGACAACCCGTTTGGGGAATGAAATCTCCCTATTGAGTCCTTGTGGGGAACCACCACCCCACCTTGGTCCTGCTCTTGGCCACACGGGGTGGACTTTCCTTACTCACAGACCTTTCTTGTGTCCTACTCTTCCCTCCACAGTCCCAAAGTAAGACGTTGCTTAAAAAAAAAAAAAAAGGGAGAATAAATGAATACACAGAGGGTGTGTTGGATGAAACAAGTGACAGAATAATTCCAGCATGTTGTAGAATAATTGTGCTTGTGCTAAAAAGCAGTCTTTTTCACTCTGCCCCCCTTCCAGCCCTGCTTTACTGTGGGATTTTGCTGGGCCCTGTGCTAGGATGGGGCTGCTCCTTCCTCCCAAAGGGAAGCACAGCCCAAGGCTCACTGGCAGCACTGCTGTATTTAGGTGGAGGATTATGTGACTCCAGATCTGTCTGAAGCACTTGTGACTGCAGGGCAGTTCCCAGAACCTGCCACAGCAGGAAAGGGCCTGGTCAGACCAGAGAGACAGCACGAACCACCCTGGATTTTCCAGCCCCCAGGACTGGGCAGGGAAGCCTCCAGGCTACCATAAGAGTTTCCACTCTCTGGTGGCTGCAAAAGAGAGGGGAAAATATTGGAAGCAATATACAAGCTCTGATCCCCAAGGGAAGCTCAAGGTACCAATACTTAGAGTAAGGTCCTAACTCGCTGAGCTCCCTGTGGGGCACAGACCCATCCCAGGAGGTGCAAAGGCATCTCCGGCCTCCCTCCCCACTTGAGCTGTACTTATATTATATCTCTGAGGAGGGGGCAAAGGTAAAGCTGCAGCTGATGTCACTTCATGCTTAGGTGGCTTTGGTCATTAGCATGGGGTAATGGCAAAAGTAATCTGAATTTCTGAGTTAGTAAAGCAAAGTTCAGCTTTTGGTCACACCCAGGACCATTCCTTTGGCTCAGTTCCCAAAGGCTGTGTTGTTTTTGATGAAGCACGACCCCCACACCACCATTCTTTGTCCATGCCTGCTGGGAGCAGCACACCAAGCTCTGCTGGCATTCCTGCTCTGTCCCAGGTGAACTCTGCCCAACCCATGTGCTCCCCTCGCTGAGCTCTGCCTCATCCCCCCACCTGTGATGCTCCGGCAGCAGCAAACCCTCGGGACAACACGGTTCCAGCGTCAGTGCATCAAAACAACCCACTTCCACCTTCTATTTCCCCCTCGGCCACGGGTTGAGCAACGGCAGAGGGCGGCATGGTGGGGAAAACTCAGAATCATCTCCGGCACAGCCTCCTCCTCTCTCCGGGCAGGGAGGGGGGGATGCTGCAGGTCCCGGGGCTGGGCGGGCCCGGGGGGTGTCCCA
>VXBX01004084.1:291688-341317 GCA_013400415.1 Scytalopus superciliaris
CACCGTCACCGCACCGGGGCTCCTCCCCGGCCCCTCCATCGCCCGCTCATCGCCCCCGGGCTCCGCGCCGGCACCTCCGTCGCCCGGGCACTGCCAACCCAGCACCCGGGAGCTTCGCCCCGGCCCCTCCACCGCTGCCCCCGGGCTCCTCCATCGCCCGCTCCTCGCCCCCGGGCTCCTCCCCGGCCCCTTCCCCGCCCCGGGCTCCTCCCCGGCCCCTCCAGCTCCCGGGCTCCTCCCCGCTGCCATGGCGCTGTCCCCGCCGCGCCCGGTGCTGTGCGGGGGATGCGGCGCTGCTGCAGCCCCGCTCCGGCACGGCCTGGGGCACGGGGGCACAGACCGGTTGGAGATGGAGAGGACATAAATCCCAGCCACTCGCACCCCTGCCATGGGCAGAGACACCTCCCACCAGCCCAGGATGCTCCAGCCTGGCCTTGGACAGCTCCAGGGACGGGACAGCCACAGCTTCTCTGGGCACCCTGTGCCAGGGCCTGCCCACCCTCCCAGGGAAGGATTTCTCCCTAATATCCAAGCTCAGTCCATCCTCTCTCAATGTGAACCCAACTCCCCCTCGTCCTGTCACTGCTTGCTCCTATAAACAGCCCTGCCTCCCCTTTTCTATGAGCTCTCTCCAGGTACTTTAAGGAATCACTGTGAAATACTTACAGGCAGGTGAGGGTGAGGCAGCTGGTGCCTGTTCTCCCAGCCAGCACCGCCGTTCCAGGCAGACACAGTCACTGAAAGTGCAGGTGGAGATCAAAACCACAAAAGCACTATGGAAATAGAGTAGCTCTGGTATTTCTGACTTATGCATGGCACTTGTCCTATCAATCATTACATACACATCACTCTGTGGCCTTAATAACCACTCCCCAACCCCAGCAACCATAAGGGTTTGTTCGTAAACTGGTTGTGTACAGGCAGTGGAAGGCCCAAAACCCAAAACATGGTGGGGCTTCAAGGTGTGCTCTCTCCCAGCTTGGCTGTCACTTATTTTCCCTCTTGTATTTTTGTTCTCCACTCATGGCTAATTTGATTCCTGTGGGTAAATCCTGGCCCTACTTACTATGAGTTACTATTTCACTGACAAGCTGGGATCTCCCCCCTTGAATTTTATTATTTATAAATATCAGAGGATGCTGAATTACATGATTGACAAAATGTTAGCCTAATGCAAGAGTGAATTACTGCAGGGTGGTTAATGCTGAGGAAATAGTGAGGATTGTTCCCTTCCCATGAAACCAATGAACACGCCCTCCCCAGCTCCTTCCTGAACAGTCAACACACCTCACTTCAGCTGGAAACAAGACACTCCATACAAACTGACCTCAGTTTCACGCTGTGTCTAACCCCTGAGGCCACACGAGGCCACAACAGTTCTGTGGTGTCACACACCCAAACCACAGGAGTAACAACACGTGTTGCAAAGCAAGAGTCCTTTGAAAGGTTGGGAAGGGCTGTGTGACTCCAGGTGCCATCTGGATGTAACTCCAGCAGCCCTGGGTGACCACAGCTGAGGTTTCAGTTCCCAGTGAGCAGCTGGAAACACACCCACAGGAATAAGCCTGCACCTGCCTCATGGGATTGTTTCCAGCAAGACAGACACTGACCATTTGCATGCTTTTGAAACCCCTGAACATGGATTTAGGACTCAAAACTGTAATCCTTGGGCTTTCCAGCAAGCTGGCTACTTTAGAATCAGTTATCTGCAAAAGAGCCAAAGAAAAGTCTGCATTTTTCTCTTACTAACAGCTTTAGATTGTCATCCTTTTCATTAACAGTGTCTAGCAGGTCTGTGAGGAGCAAGGGTGGTTTGGGTAAGATGTTTTACCCCTCTACAGTTATCAACTGTGGTTTGAAATTAAGGAATAAGTGTTGCTGGTTAAAGCCCAAGAGCCTCAGACATTCCAGCAGAAAAGAAGGAAAAGGGTTTGCACTCAGGGAGCAAGGGAATGGACTGAGGATCTCCATGGGAGCACAAAGCCCTGCCCAGCCCCTTTGGCACAGCCAGGTGTCTCACTGCACTGTCCCTTTTTGCAAGGCAGGACACACAAGAGCAACAACTCACCTTTAATCCATCAGAAATCAAAGATTAAAAACTTACAAATACTATCAGTGCTGAGAATATCCCTGATCCAAGACCACTTCACTAAGAGTCACTCTCCAGGGAGAGAAAACTAACCTTTCCCCTCCTCTCACCTCAGTGACTTTTTCCCTTCTACATCTCTCTTAATAGCTCTGAGAAGCACCTTCACTAGAAATCCTGTTCTCCAGAGCCTGTGCAACAAGGTGGCTATGGACAGTGAGTGTTTGTGATGGGAAATCCCCCAAAATTCCAGGTACTGCAGGATGACAGTGAGGATGTAAAACCCATCAGCTGGTAACTCACAGCAGAGTTAAAGTTAAAATCTTCCAAGGACAATGGCCAGCAAAACCCATGTGGGTTTATTTTCCCTCTTGCATCTTACCAGATGATTGTGTTTTCCAGAGCACAGGGGAAGAGGAAGCTGGAGGCTCTGCTGCAGGATTCCAGCCTGAAGCTGTGGAGGAAAGTGTGAGACTGAGCAGAGTGTGGGATGCTGGGGATGCCTAACTGTGAAAAGCTGACAGGAAACATCAGCCAGTGCACCCAGCACAGGGCTCCCAGCAGCCTGGGAAGGAGTACAAAGGATGGAGGGGGAGATATGTGGACATAAAAGGAATACAGTCATGCCATATAACAGAAATAAAGACCTTCATCTCTTTTCCTCTTTAACTAAAACCCAAAACCACCCATACACAAATTAGTTCAACTTGTCAGTAACACAACCAATGCTGAGCCTGGGGTACCACCCAAAAACATAAGTTAAAGGTCTTATTCAATTATTTGATAGGGGTTTTTATGTATTTTTATCAAAATAAGCATCCAATATACTCACTTGGGTATGGAAATGCAGGAGATCACACCACTTTATTCACCATTTAATGTTCTACCTAGAGAATCACTGAGCAGTAAGTCACTGGCAACTTGAGCAAAAAAACAAACCAACCCAACCAACCAACAACAAAAACCCTCAAACAAACAAACCAAAAAAACCCTCAACACCCCCAACAAACCAGAACATCCCCCAAAACCTCCCACAAATGAATTCTGCCTTACATCTTGGCCCTTCCTTGGTGCTTCACTGCGTGGTCACAGGTTATCTGCAGACTGACAGGTGGCCACTAAGGCTATCAAGGCTACCAGACCATCTCCAAGGTATTTTTCCATCTCCCTTACTATTCCAAGGGGAAAAATTCTCTCTTCTCATGCTAGAACTGTCTCCCTCTCCAGACTGAGGTCCTGCAGTTGGTTCATCTTGAAGGCTTTAGGGAAGAGACAGTAGAACACATCAAAGTGATGGCAGCTCTGAACTCAGGACGTGTGTGTTGCTGGGGGAAAGTCGGGGAATAAAAGCAGTAATGGAGTTGTGGTATTTGATGACGATCTCAACATTGTTCCTGCAGCTCCAGAACAGACTAACAATCCTTCCCTCACCAGAACTCAGTCAGAACAAGCTTGTTCACACTACCACAGGTACATTTTATCCTAGAGAAGTGTATTTTGAACAAGAGCTCTGTTTACTGGGTGATCTGTTAGCATCAAGCAATTGACTGTGGATTTACAAACAGCTGTTGGGAATGAACACCACCTCTGACTACAGAAGGATTCCCCACAGGTCACAGGATCCTGCAATCAGCTCCAGCTACACCTTGGCTAGGAAA
This sequence comes from Scytalopus superciliaris, assembly GCA_013400415.1. Taxonomy (NCBI): domain Eukaryota; kingdom Metazoa; phylum Chordata; class Aves; order Passeriformes; family Rhinocryptidae; genus Scytalopus; species Scytalopus superciliaris. Next base: position 295,433 of record VXBX01004084.1, read on the forward strand.
AGGAAGTCCCAATGCAGCACAAAGCAGCAGAGCTGGATCCCACCACTGCCAGCCCTCCAGGCAGGCAGGACAGCACATGCAGTATCTGCTCCAGCAGTTCAGCAGCCAACACACCCTCTAAAGAGAATCTTCTGCACCGAATGCTTTCCATCCCTTGCAAAGTTTTCAAGCCTATCAGCAAACCCCTCTCCACTACAAACTAATTTCTCCAGTTCTCAGAAGTTACAGATTGTTTTCCTGGTACAAGGTATTTGTCCACAAATGTCAAAGTTCATTTCCCAGCCATCACAACAAGGTCTTTAATTAATCCTCAGCGTTGCCTTAACTCACTGCCAGATCCCAGCACAAACACACGCCCCATCCAAAAGCTCAAAAGCACAGGAAAAACCTGCAGTTTCGGTCCCACAGCGACCCAGAGTTCCACTCCAGAAACACAGAGAGATGTGATTGTTACAAACAGTCCATTTATTGGGTCTTCAGCTACGTCCACAACTGAAATCATGGTTTGGCACTACGCTGTACAGTGGTTACAGCCCGGAGCTGCCCCCCTGGGCACTGCTGTGCCTGCAGCTTTGGGCTCAGTCACACTGAGGGGGTGGCAGCGCTCGGGGCCGGGGGGGCTCGGACACACCCTGGCTGCTGACCTGTGCCCCACGCCCCCCGCCCCGGGGGCACACGGGCACAGGGCATGGTTTAGAGACACAATCTGAACGAGACACAGCCATGGTGAGATACAGGAAAACCAGAACAAACCCTCCGCCCTTTCGGACACAAAGAGAGATTCCGTTAAAGAAAATAATTTAAAAAACTAAGAATGGCATTTGATTTCATACAAAAGCCAGAACCACTACTGTATTAACATCTAAGTATGAATCTTTACAAATTAATCTCACAATGGTGTTATGTAAAAGGTTGCAAACTGTACAATGTTTTGTCAATGCAATGCCTCTACAATTTATACAGTCTTTTACAACTATGTAACACATATTAAACAGTTTGTTAAACAGCCAATTGATACCAGTCTCTGAACAAAGCTGCAGGCAAAAAAACCACAGAGCTTCCACAATCTTCAAACGAGATATGTTTGCTCAAACAGTGACAATCTTTATGAGAATACACTGTTAAAAACTGCCTTTCCACACTGTGCATACATTTCATTCCGTGAGTTCAACCACCACTTACAGTCCATCATTTCCTATCTGTGGGCTCTAATTACATGGAAACACTCAGTCTCTTCCCCTTAGAACTATGCAGATGATCCCAGATTTTTATTCCACACGTGGCCAAGTTCCCTAGGAAGGCCTGGCCGGGCAGCAGGAGCGGTCACTGCCCACACTCTGGCCCACCACCACCTGCACTGCACAGGGATCAGCTATTTACATTTGCACAAGGAAGGTACAAAAAGGCCATCCTGCCCTGAGGTGGCTGAATGACCCAGATCCCAGGAGTGAAAATAAACTCTGAGGAAGGCAGGCTCCCGGGACCGTGTGCTCACCAGGGGAGGGCTGGAGGGCTCCGCGGGGAAAGCCCCGGCGTGTGGCACTCTCTGGTTCTGCATATCTGTAATGCTGCAAGCAGCTGGGGAGAGGGGCCAGGAAGACAGGGTGGGAGATGTGCAGTGACTGTCACTGCGTGCAAGGAAGCAGAAACAAGAGTGAGGTGTGATGCAGGCCAAGGAGGAGGAGGGTCTTGCCATGAACTCACGAGCAGGCCCTGCGAGCGCAGCCACCAGGAGACTGGGGGGCTCCCACAGCTGTTCCCTGGAGAGGTGGAATTCCTTTTGGGTAGAACCAGGTCTTTGTATTTTAAAGTGGGTTTGATTAGGCATCAGGATTTCCAACACAAAGTTCTCTACATGATCAATTTCTTTTGAGTTTCCTTTATTTCGCAGGCAAGTTCCTACATCCTCGTTTTCCCAGGAGAAACCTGGAAAAGAAAGAAAGAAAATCAAAACACAAATACTACCTCACTCATGCTATTATTTACATGAAAAGGTAAGTCAAAACTTCTCTTGGAATACTGTCACAAAACATCACAATACAAGAGAGGTGGGAATCTTGTAGTGTAACAAAGAGAAACTCCAGGAATGGATTCACTCTTTGGGAACGTGCCTGTGTGAAGAGACCTGGCAGGGTGGAAGAGGAAACCGTGTGGCAGCAGCCATTCCCCATCTGAGGTGTAGGTGACATACTGGGCTGGGTGGCAGCTAAAGTCCTCAGAGGCACCGGGAGTACAAGGCAGCACGTACCTCCCCTTTGGGGATGCTGCCAGGCATTTAAAAGGCAGCCAACTGGCAGAAAATGGAGAAAAGGAACATCAATATTCCAGAAAACAAGTGTAAATGTCTCACAAAGCACTGGAGCAATACAGGGACACACAGAGATGGGCAATATTTAACCAAGATAAATCTGCTCTTGACCAAGGCCACTGGAGGGGAAAGGGATGTGGATTTGGCTGTGCCCCTGGGGAGGGATTCCCCCTGCTCTCCATGCTCCATGAGAGGTGCAGGAGGATTGCCAAGGCTGGCATTTCTGTAGATTGCTGTCAGAAGAGATCAGCTCACCCACCTATGCATAATAGCAGGGTGAGACCAGGAGGTCAGTGAGCACCAGGAGCTGGTCGTCCGTGAACTGCTGTTTATGCTCCTGCCAGTTGTCGTGGTGGGTCCTCCGGAAATTGGACAGCGTTTTCTTCACAGTCATCTGCACAGGAGAGCCAGGATGGATCCCTGTCACTCATGGATGCCACTCCACCCCAGAAAGCATGGAATAATACAGCAAACTTAACTGCTCAGCAGCACCCAGTGCTGGAGCAGAACCAAAGGTCAGGAGGGCTCTGCGGAACTCAGCTCACTATTTAATTTTCACAGTTCTGGGTAGTCTTTTGACCAGTGTCATGACTCCCACATTGTTATAAAAAGGATTCTTGGACCTATAACTTTGAGTTGGAAAACATTAAGAGATTCTTATGGAGTAAAAGCAAAATGCTTTTCTCTGCTGCCTTTCCCTTGGGTGTTTCAACCAATGGTTTGGGTCTCAAAACATGAGAAAGTGGATGGATGGTTTATACAAACACCCTAGAGAAAAATTATCTTGTTATTAAAATAGTTAAGATTATTATTAAATGAACCAAAGTCCCATCAGTTCAGTTTCCTGCATCAGTAAGTCACACCCCAGCAAAGTTTGCTAAATCTAAGGAATTCTGCAGCTCGCTCCTCCGGCTAAAACAGCAAAGGTCAATAAAACCCAATAAAGGACAAAGAAAGAGTTAAAGGCGGCTATTTCATTGCAAATGTATTTCTAGGGATGCTTGTAACACCTCATTTTAAACATTTCAGATTCACGTTTTGGTTCAGCTTGATGTTTTCTCAAATAGCATCCACAAAAGGGGCATCTTTAATTCAAAATAATATATATATAAATATATACACACATTATAAATACAGTTCCTGCAGCTTTCAGCTTATGCTTTAACTTTGAAAGAGAGGACAGGTCTGCCACAAAAAATACTTAAAAGCAGCCCATGATTTAACACTGTTTGAGATAATTTAGTAAAGGCAGCAGGCATTAGGTGTCTTAGCAGGTTCCTGTTTTTCCCTGGGGAAGGGGAACTAAGACCGAGTCAGTGTATTTGAGCTGTGTCCTGCTGAGCAGAGAAGGGCTGTGGTTTTACCTCGATAGGCTGAGGGTCGTTCAGGTGGGCACTGAGATCCATGAGGAGCTGGGGCATCCAGGTGGGAACGTCGTAGGGGCTGGACAGGATGCAGGCGCTGAGCCCCAGGACCCCGGCGTGGCGTTTCACCAGCTCTGCAAGCACAGGGCACGAGCCCCACGGGGTTAAAATAAACCAGCAACACAGCCCCAGGCACAGGAGACACACCTCCAGCCCCTGCAGCAATCCAGAGAGTTCCACAGACATCTCCAGACTGCTTCTGCTTTCTCCCACAGGATCCCAGGTTCACTCTCAGATTCTGTCTTAGGTTTCTAATGGAAGAATGTGCTAAAAATTCACCTGCAACTGCTGGACACTTTACCAACATTTCAAATGGGCTTCCCTCTCTCAAGGAAACTTCTAAGTAGGTCATGAATGACAACATGGAAACCCAGACTTCTGGATCAAATGATTGTGATTCATATTCGTTACATGCCCAGTCAGAAGCCAAACTTCCAAATTAAAGCTAAGGGGTTTTTTATTCTGTTTTATTTTTGTTGGTTGTTTTGTGGGGTTTTTTTGCGTGTTTGGATGATGGCTTTTTTTAGAATAGAAAAACCACACTGCTAAAAATAGAAGGTTAAAAGACTGTTGTGACAGCCAAGGGAATTTATTTACTGAGGAATTTGTCACCCCTCATCATCTGCATCCTTAACTCTGAACTGGGAAATGCAAAACCCTCTTGAGTGCTAATTCTGAGAGGAAGAAATTAGTTTAACACAGGAATACGTAGCAAAAAAACATGATTTGCTTTTGCTGTGTACTATCATGCACCATTTATGCTGCACATTAAATTCCTGCAGCACTTAACACAGATAAGGAAGTGCAACGGGGATTGGGATCTGCACTGCATGGACAAAAACAGAGCATGAGGGATGTAAGGACAAGTGGTTTAGGGAGACATTCCCATAGTCGTGTGTTTTCCTGGGTACACATTAATCCCGCGGATACTGCTGATGCCCAGGCCCAGCCCTACCACCCCTGGCACGCTGCAGGCTGTGTGGCACATGGCAGAGATGCCCAGCACCCCCTTACCCCCAGCAGGGATGGTGTCCCCCACGGCGCCCAGGTCCCGCTTGCGTTTCTTGGGCAGCCGCGTCTCGCAGAGCCGCTCGAAGTGTGTCTGCATGGGCGCGTCCATGGAGAGGAAGTTGCACTGCAGGAACCCGCTCAGCGTGGTGGCTGCCATCTCCCTCACCTGGGCACACACACGGGCAGCAACCACTGAGGCACAGCAGCAAACTGGGGGGCACGGCCTTGCTGCCCCTTGGCAGCACAGCCACAACCCCAAGGGGCCACACCACGCCCCAGGGAGCCTTGACGATACTACGCTGCTAATCTCAAACTTCACTGGTGCATTAACAGCTGTACTGCAATATAGCAGCCCTTTCATGTAATTTGTCACAAAGTGGCCTGCTACTCAAGCAAACAGTAACTGAACTCCCTTGTCAGTGAACATATCACACAGGTGATACCACAGTCTATCATATCACAGGTATCAGACTAAATGAGCTTTAGAAAGTTTGAAAACAAACCCGGACTTAGGACAAGATGCACCACCCCAAATAATCAACCTGCTTTACAGAATTCCTAGCAGGCCCTGTATTAATATCAGTCTTAAAGAGGCCTTTATTCAAAAGCATTCCCACTCAAATTTAGAACTGACAGAAGCAGAAGAGCTTTTCCCAGCAAAGGCAGAAGGGATGTTCAGATGCAGAATTCTTTGAAAGACACAACAGATGCTGGATTAATAGGCACCAACAACCAATTTCAGTGGTTTATGGTCACCAATTCAGTTCTATAATGCTCCAGCATGATAAACTTCCTTGTCCCAAGTACCAGATATTTGCACTACATGAATAAAAACACAGTTGCAGGTTGGAAAAATATTCTTCTTTTTGGTAACCAAAGGAAAAGACTAAGTTTTCATCTAATTTCCAAACTATTCAAAACACAAATCTCCTTTTCCATTATTTTTAAACAGCCACAGCATCTTGTTAATGGATTCCAAGTAGAGACAACTCATACTTCCTTTTACAAACAAGTGACTAATATGTCAGGATTACTAATTCTTCTCATCTCCTCAGAGCTCCCAGAGCCATGAGGTCACAGAACTGCAGGACCATATTTAAACTGAGAGTCCCTCCAACTCTCACTCCCACTTCCAATAATTCAGGCTGCCAAAACCTTACAAACCTGAAAGCTCAGTGGAAGGGCTGAGAGCAGCCCCGGTTTTTGGGCAGCAGGGTCAGTGACAGTAAGTGCAAAGAGAAGCCCTGTCCCTGTGGGGCACAGCCCCTGTCAGCACCCAGGGCAGCAGCTCCATAACCTACACCTGGAACAGGCTGTGCTGAGCCTGCCAGACAAACAGGCACAGCTGCAAGTGCTGCCTTAATTAAAGGGAGGAACTTCAGATAAGCTCTCGAGGCTTCGCTCTGCTCCATTTAAATGTCTACAAGGTATTATTCAAACGTGATCTACTTTGCTAATAGCTAGAGAAGGATGAGGTGAGAGCCTGCCAGGGCTGTTTGTCGGCAATCTGTGAGTCCCTCAAGAGCTGAGCTATTAAATGAAACATGATGTGCTAATGCCAGAGCCAGCACACAAAGCAGCTCGGCTGTGAAGTGAGCGAGGCCCCAAGTGAGCTGGGCTTATTTACATCACTACTCCCTGTATTAAAGCATTGTAATTCCGAAATTAATCCCCTACCTAGAAGGAACTCTTTGCTGGGAGGAGCACCCAGAAGCAAAGCCTTTAAAGCCATACATGAAGCAGCTAATCACTCATCACATCTGACACCGAATAATTTATAAATCATCACACTGATGTGATGACTTATGGAATACAAAAGCTACACAGGAGCAGAACAGAAATCTTTCAATCCACTGTGGGATTTGGTTTGTTTGGTCAGAACTAGGCAGTGTCTGTAAACCTGCAACAATATCAGAACAAACCCACCCAGAAGCAGAAGCCAAACCCAACTGCAGAACTTGCAAGGGGCTACTTAGAGAGAAAATAATGCCATTCCTGTAAAATTGCAGTGTAATATGAAAAACGTCCATGAAGACATGAGTGCATTCAGCACACTGTGTGTCAAAACAAAAAGATGGGCTGGATCATCAAGTCTGGACCTTCGAATCAAAACAAGCAAAAAACCAAAAAAAAACTAAACCCTCAGTTTCTACAGGGTAAAGACACCAAATCCTTGTTAAAACTCAGGATGCTCATCTTAAAAATCCAGCATCCAAAAGCTCCTCAGGAATGATTCTGCAGGATACTGCATCTTGTCAGCTATTATCAAGAAAGAACAAGATTACTTTTCAAAGGAAAGTGAAAGCTTCCATGGCAACAACACGACTGCAAGTGGTTCTGAGCACAGAGAAGCTCTTTGGGTCGACGTCTCTGTAGTGCAGAGGAATAATGTGGTACGTCTAAAATAACAAGATAAATTGTATTCAAGAGAATAAAAGCTATTTTTCAAAATTATGTGAGATTATGAGGTAAGTGTTCTCACAAACAACTTCTGGAGGACTGCAAGGTGCTGCAGAACCTTCTCTTTCTTCTAGAGAGGAAAAAGCATCCAAAGGGAGGATTTCATTGGTGTTGGGCTAATGCACAAACAGCAGTGGGAATGATGGTGCAGGGCAGATGGACCAGGCTGGAGGGTAACACTGAACAACCCTCACTGAACACGACATAAAATCACATAATTTAATGCAAACCCTCAGCTGCAGGCAGTTCTAGTGAGCTTGATATATATATGAGAAGTAGTTCTGTCATTAACAGGCTGATATGGTTAAATGGGAAGCAGACCTATAGAGCAATACACAGTGGGTTTACACACTGTTCACACAGGAAGGCATTTTACCTTGTTGGAAGTTGAATTTCCTACCAACACACACATTAATATTTCTAGTGCAATTATAACACATCTGTTTGAGCTGTACTGAAACCAGCCAATGCACAAGTTCTGTGAAGAAGCAAACATAACAGAACTTTTAAAAATCATTAATACAGTGTTTTACAAACAGCTGTTTTCCTGGAATGGAGTCTGGAAGGAACAAGCCCTACAGTGCTCCTTTTCCAACCAGCAGGAACGCTGAGCTGGAAATACCTGCTGTTTTAATTTACATCTGGCAGTTTTCTCATAGCCCTGACAAAGCACTGAAGCAAAGCCTGCCAGAGAAAGGCCCACTTGCCTCCAGCTGCTCGTCCTCCAGGAGCTGTATGACCAGCCACCGGATGTCATCCACTGCCTCGCTGCTGCTGAGGAAGATGAAGAGGTTGTAGAACACCATGGTCTGGAGGTAGGTTAAAATGGTGTAGCGGGCGTGCCAAGAATTGCTTCTCGCTGTCTGCGAGGGGGCAGGAAAACAAAGTCACTGCATGGAAAACTAACAGCATTCAAGAAAAAGCTGCTGGAGCAGTTGCAAAGAACTTCCCTTGTTGGGGTGTTTTTGCTTCATACACCCTCGATCTCCAAAGAAATCAAATACAATTCACTTCCTATTTTAAAACCAAGTCCAAACCTGGGAGAAAGCTTTGTAGCGTTCACTTACACTCAGGTAAATCTTTCTTTTGGGGTCAAGAACATTATTGTTGGATAACTGATTATGTTTATATAAAGTCAGGTACTGTGGGCATGCCATTTCTACTTAGGCCCTAATTTTTACAGTCTCCACTTCCAAAGCAGACGTACAAATACACTTTAAAACTATTTAAGAAAAAAAAAAAATCAGAAATTCAAGGGCAGTTCTTTGTGTGAAGATTCATTTTGAATTGTTATGCTTGTGAGGAGACACTTTGGACTTAAAGTGATCCACTACTGAACCAAATGTCAATTCAGTAAAATGTTGTTCAATTTCTTATCAAAACAAAGTGGTTTAAACCTTGAAACAACATACAGTTACTAAGGATTTCAAAATACTTCAACTCTTTCCTTTCATATCTAAATCAGTATTTTATTTGCTTAGAATCATAATGTATATTATATATATATATATATATATAACACAAAAACGCATAACAATGTCTAATAAAAACAATGCCTAGTCTTCAATAAAAGGCAGAGGGTGCATCAGAGAACAAGCAGCTTTCAGGTGTCCAGAGCACACTCACTTGTTTTAGCACCTGAAGTACCAAAGGCACTTGCTGAGGATACAGCAAACCCTGAGACATCAGCGACAGACACATCCTGGCATCTCTCTTGAGCTCATCATAACTATTGTCATTCTCCACGGGGGCAATCTGCAGAGAGGGGGCACAAACCCAGGGGCAGAGTTAGTGGGGAACTGCTGGCAAGAGCAGAATCCTGAAACAAAGTGTGATCTCACCAAAGGACAGCTGCAGGAAAAGCACACCCGATGCACTGCTGGAAGATTAACTTAACTGGGAAAGACAATCAAACTAACATTAAAATATTCTCAGCCGTTAAAAAATAAGTAAATAATCAAGACATCCTTGCTCCTTGACCCATTTCTTATTTATCTGAAGAGTATGGCTGGGCTGAAGCTCTTCAGGAGGATTAATTGGGTGCCATTAAGGCTCTGGTCCCCACTACAATTCTCTTAGTATCAAACCCAGTTAATTTCATATTTTAAATCTAAGTCCAAAAGGGAGAGAAAGCTTTATCAAGCTCACTTTCACTCAAGTAAAGCTTTATTTGGGGGTCCCACACATTCTTGCTGGATTATTGTCTGGTGTTTATTTTACATAAAGATGTACTTTGGGCATGCAAGTGTGGGTTATTTCAGATGTGTAGCACTGTGTGACCCAGCTTCATCAAAGCATACAAGAACTTGAGGAACAACAGCAGAAGTACCACACTGAGAGGGAACTGTGTAATCAGGGAACAAAATAAAATAACTCAAGGTCCCTTGGGAATGGTTTGGGTTGGAAGGGACCTTAAGGGATCCAGTCCCACTCCTTGCAGGGACACCTCCCACTAGCCCAGGTTGCTCTAAGCCCCCTCCAACCTGGCCATGGAATACATAGATATAAAAAATAACTTTGGTTTATTTATATAATCCTTTTTTTAGATAATCCTTTTTTAATCAAACATCCCTAATAAAAGAAAAATCAAAGGATGTACCTTGAAAAACAAAGGTAAGAGCTGGAGCTGCTCTGTGACAGCTGTGGAGAAAGACCGTCCTGCGCTCGCCATCAACCACTTCAGGACTGTCAGTGAAGAGAAATGATTGCTGATGAGGATGGAAAACAGTAATAACCCCAAACAAGTCACAGACCAAAACTACTGCAGGACTCCTCTGGGAGATTTTCACCCACTGGAGTGGTTCAGTTTGGCCCTTAAGGTGACTTTATAAATCCCAACCCCAAGCTACAGCTCAAGAGTCCCGGTACAGACACGAGAGGAGAAATCCAGCCACACAATGTCTCAAAACACCCCCAGGTCCTTGGGCTCAGTAACTCACTAGTTTTCAAGAGTTTAATGCCCTGAGTTCGCTCATCCTGTTCCCCAACTCCGTTCTCCTCCATAACATGATTCTGGATTTCTTCATCTGCTTCCATGAGGGGTTTGAGGTTTTCAAGTATCCGGGTAGTAAATTCATGGACACGAGGAGATTTAGTTGCAGCAGTGTTTGGCAAGGAGACATCAATCATGAATATGTAGGTCAAAACACTAGAAAAGCAAACAAAGCAAGGGAGAGCACAGGCAGATCAATTTAGTGACCTTGGAAGTTTAATACTGACAGGAAACTTCCTCTTATCTTCATGTTATTTAAAACCAAATGTCCTTCAAACACCCTCTCTGTAGATATTTGAATCAATCAGGGTTAGACCATCACTCAGCTACAGCCCTGCTCTCCTGCAAACTCATCTGCAACTAGTTTTTAAGTCACTAAAACGTTCTCTAAAGGATTCCCTGCATATTTATGGCTTATTAGGGATCAGACATACAATTTTAGGTTGTGGAGATATTTTTGGGGAGAAAGACAGGTGTTACGGGGTTTTTGTGGGAGGTGGGTTGTTTGTTAGGGTTTTGGGGGTTTTTTAGGAGCTTTAGAGATACCAGACATGAACATAATGGGCCATATACAATAGATTGGTGGGGCCCTGGCACAGGCTGGGCAGAGGAGCTGTGGCTGCCCCATCCCTGGGAGTGTCCAAGGCCAGGTTGGACAGGGCTTGGAGCAGCTTGGGCTAATGGAAGGTGTCCCTGCCCATGGCAGGGGGTGGGGCTGGGTGGGCTTTAAGGTCCCTCCCAACCCAAACCACTGTGGGATTCCATGAAAAAAAGACAAAACCAGAAGTAATCTGAAGTTTCTGAAGCAAGTCTGTTGATAACTTCTCTAATATCTGTTACCAGTATCAATGCTTTCCAGTGTAATTATTTAACACTTAACCACCCAAATAAAATGAAGAGTTAAAGAAAAAAATACCCAGAAGAGCTGCAGAGGAGAACACTGACCTTCCTATTCTCTCTCGGACGTTCTTGTAAACCTGGGTGAGTTTGGGCTCCAGGTACTTGAGCAGCCTGTGCAGCAGCTCTGGCACCCTCCACTCCTGCTGGGCAAGGCCCCCCTGCAGCACGTACAGCCGGCTGGGGATGACAACAGCTCACCTTCAGTCACACAGAACAGCTCCCCCTGCTCCCCACACTGACTGGGAATGTGCACATGTGTCTCAGGGCACCCAAGTGCCTTTGAGTGAGTAGCATGCAAAGATGGGTAAAAATTAGCCAAGGAGATAACAATACTGGTGCTGCACAAACTTCAAACCTTCACAGCCTCTTCACTAACTCAATTATATTAAACAATAAGCATGAAGAAGCTGCCATTCTGTGGGGAAGCTAACTGGGAAGCAGCCCCTTTGTTACCCACTCCGAGGCAACTGGCACAGCATCCCCTCCACACATCTTATCCATGCTTTAATTCCTTCTTTACTCAGCCACCATAAACCAGTTAAAATTAATTTTACCAGGCATCTACAAATGATCCTCCTTCACCACTCAGTGGAGATTCCAACAGCAATTCAAACAACCAGTGCAGTTTCCTGGGATCTCTGCTCTCCTGAAAAGGAACAGGGAACAGAGATGTAAGCAAATGGGGGGTTTTTACAATGTAATTAAGATACAAGACAAGGTATAGATAAGGAAAACTTTGACAGAGATTTTCTTTGAATCCTTTGGGTTTATTCTATTAAGCAAGTGCAGCATTAAATATCTTCACAATGAACCTCAGCAGGATGAAAACCCAATAAAACTATACACTAAACATTTTAATGAATTGGTAAATACAATCAGAACAGCAGGAATTTTAGCTCCATTTTTTATGGATATGAATAACCACGCCTGCACTTTGCTAATTAGGGCTGTGGCTGACAAGCTACACTGAGCTCTGCTGAGTGATCTGACAGCACACTATTGACCCAAGGTATCTGTGCCTGCCCCTGCTTCCCAGAGCCCACAGCCCCCAGGCATGTTGCTCCACAGTGGATGCAGGTTCAGCAGAAGCACCGGGGGCACTTACACAGGAGGTTGCAATGCACGTGCCCCAGTCATTGTAGGTTTCCACTGTGATGTTGGACAAGGCTGTTCGAAGCAACGGACACAGAAGCTCCCAAAGTTTTTCCACCTGCAGAAGGGCAAACCCCAAGATTTTTCTATTTAAGAAACCCAGCTCGGATATTAAAATGCCTTCTTTATTGTTTTATTAAGGAACTGATTCTCCCGGTATTATTTTTGGCATAGAAATTCAGCACAGACATGCAGGTCTAGACTAAGGGATGATTTAATAATCCAGGGTGGACATAAGCACTGATTCCCACTGAAAATTACAAACCACGGCAGCTTTGCCACCTCCTTACCTAAAAACTGGTTTTAGTTTTAATATTGAAGCATTTTGCTAACACCAAGGTATAGCAAGCACTAAGCCCAGCTCTGAATTGTGCTCCAAGATTAGCAACGAAGCATCAAGTGCTGCAACATTTTCCAGTCCTTTCTTGAAAGGACTCAACTTCATATTGGGCTAATAATTCCAAATCACTCCTCAGCTTCCAAGAATCACTGAAAAATACTACTTCAGCACCTTCTCAAAGGTCCAGTGTTTCGAACCCCTTATTAGGCCAGCTATAATTTCAGCCACACATCTCTGGGTGCTCTCGTGGGAGTCTGCCACCAGCTGCTCCAAATGGGGCTGAAGCACTGGCAAAAAGGCATCATCAAAGTTCCTGAAAAGGCCCTGCAAAACAAGAGGGGAAAGTGTCTTCAGGAATTACCTAAAGCACTGTGTCTTCCCAAGAACAACGTAAGATGAAGAATTACTGAGATCTGAATCTGCAGAAAGTGAAACGACTTTGCTGCTTTCACAGAATTACACCCCAGTGTCCTGCAGACTATTATACCACTCTAAATATGTTTCCCTAAGCACTTAATCAGAAGAGAGGATTAACAGGATTACTCAGAGCAGCTTTAAAAAATCAACTTTTTGCAACAGTGGGGCATAAGCCAGGCAGTCTGGGGCTTTTCCATGCTCTGGTAAATGGAAGCAATTTAGTTGTTGAACTCTCGTTACCTTGAAGAGGCAAAATCTGCGAGGATTAAATTTGTCCTTTCCTTTTCTGTCTTCTAAAGACAAAAATTTTATTAACTGCTCGACAAACTTGGGATCAGAAAAGTGATCATATATAACTTGTTCTGCCTGTAACAGGAAGAAGGGGAAAAAAAGAAGGATTAGCTTTGAGGTGTTTGCTTGCCACAGTGATACCCTAAGCCTTCCAAGTCCCCTGTTTCATTTTTGGTCTATTTCTGGCAAAAATCATGTCTTGATTATTCACTTCCCTCCCTCATTTTATAGGGAATATTAGATAATGTTTTCCAAGACTGCTGATTATCCTTATTAATGACTTTGCATTGTCTTTCCTTTCACTCACAAGCCCTAAAAGTTAGTCCTTCCCACTGTCATTAATTACCTTGTTCTCAACTCTGATAATGATGTGAAAGGGAACAAGAAAACACCCGTTAATACAATTATTCCATGATCCCTACAATTATTCCACGATGCCTGACACAAAAGCAGCAATACATTGAAACACTAATTTCTTTTGTATGCTGACACAGTATGGAGCAGAAAAACACAATCAGAAGTGTCTCGTGGGGATCCAGGTTTAGAGAGATGCCCACAGTCACCTGTGGGCAAATACTAAAAGAAGGAAGGAGGTGAAAGAGTATTAAACTCCCCCTCTCACCTCTGTCAGCTCATCTCTCCTTCGTCCAAGCTTTGGTTGATGCTCAGCTGGAGCATAAACTGTCATAGTTCTGAGTATTAAAAATAAAAAAGACAGCACATTTAAAAGTAAAGTTTGTGATTATTTTTTGTGTTATCAATTATCAGGGTGACAAATATTTTGGAGCTGGAGATAACTCAGCCCCAAAAGACCAAAATTCCCAAGGAAATTTACAACAAAAGAATGAAGTTTGTTATTAAAGGTTGTGCTAGACAAGCAATCCAGAATTACTACAAACAAGCCAGGAGCACTAAGGACAAAATAAATTGTATCTTTTCAATTAAAACCCTCTAAAAGTAGCGACAAAACATGGTCAAGTTTCCCGTGGGGTTTCTCCTGCTGACTCTCCCACCCGTATCCAGCTGCTGAGGGTACTCACTGTGGCCAGGTGTAATATCCCCAGTGGGTTTTCTCCACAAAACAACACGACTCCCACGCTTCCTTGGTCTTTGGTAAGCTCTGGCTGTTGTAGTGCAGCCACTGGTTGTCAGGCCTGTCACCAGCCTGGATCCTGGAGGGCTTTGGGCTCCCACCTGCTCCCAGAGGAATTCATTCTCCATCAAACTTGGCCATCAACAGTCCCAGCGTATTGTGACTTATCAAAATATTCTAAAGAGCTTTTGTCTCTCACTCCCCCAGATCTGGGCAGAGATTTGCCTTAGGAGATTAAAAGGAACACTAACAGAAGAGATCCCTTTAGTAATTTATGTACTTTGAAATTATAAAAAAAATTAAAAAGGAGATACAGCCACTCTCTCCTTTCAGAAAGCCTTGTAATTTTGTGTATCTCTGAAGTTTTAACTCACTTTTAACAAGTGAATAGCTTAATACACTTACACTTGCAAATGTAGCACAGTTTAAAAAACCCCTAAAACTCAAAAATGACCAACTGTACTACCTATATAATATATACCTATTTGCTTAGGGCATTAAAAACCAGAGAGAAATTAAAAGCTTGTGATTCTGGGTTTAATTGAACCAGAAAAGCTTTTAAAGACGTTCCAGGATAAATATAAGACATTGCTTATATTAAATAAAACCTACTTATTTCATAAGGGCAGATGGGCACTTTCTTGTGTGTTCTCTTGAGTTGCTTCAGAATCCCAGCCACAGCTGAGATGGCCACCTAAAAGGAAGAAATGGCCATTAATGTACCCATTTTATACATTTCTCTCCTGAGGGATATGGCTCAGCATCCTCAAAACCCCAGTGAACTTGGTCACAACCATAAAGAACCAATCCTGGTTATTTCAGGGGCTACAGGACATGACTTTGTAACCCACTGATCATTTAGGTTTAACAATTTCAATTTAATTTGTTTTACAGAGGTTAGTTTCGAGCTTCACTGAGGCAAGAGCTGATTAAAAGGACACAGATGGCTCCCTTTAAATAAATGAAGCCAGGTGGGCACAGCAGCCACGTGCAAAGCAGTTCTGGGACAAGCGGGAGGGCTGGGCACATCCCACGCTGGCACAGCTGACACAGTTGGCACACGGCACAGCTCAGCAGTGCCCAGCCCCGGCCCCTCACATGGGGGATGTGGCTGGCAGGGGCAGAGGCAGCCCCAGCCCCCCAGGGGGGTTTACCTTCCGCACCACGATGGCGTCGTGGTTGAGACACTGCACGAAGAAGCGGATGGCGCGGACAGGCAGGGCCCGGTCGTCCCGCAGCAGCAGAGACAGGAACCCAATGCTGATGTGCTCGAACTTCCAGGGCCTGGAAAACCCCACGGGTTCAAAACACAGCGTGAGTACCACAGCTGCACCTGCTGGCTTTGCTCAGCAGTTATCACATGTGGTACTAAGATGATGCAGACACATTTGGGCTAACGGTGCCTACGCCCTCCAGTGTCCTGGGCACACTCAAGTGCCAACAAACATTCACCATCTTGGCAGTTCAGTGTGAGGCACAGACCTACAGGGACATTGCTGCAGAAGTTTCTAAACACAAATATTATGGTAACCATCAGAATATATTTGGAGGTCAGTATTAGACTGGCAGAACCAGAGCTTTGCTCCCAGGACAAAAAAATTATTAAAAGCCTCAGGAACAGACCAGACTAATTAAAGAAAAAACTTAACTCCAAGATGTGATGATGCCTTATGTTAACATATCAAGCTCCCAGTGGAAATAAATCCAAGACCATGCTAACTACCCTCCTGGAATCCATGGATATTTATTAATTTAGCCACCTCCAATCCACCCAAAAAAAAGATGTCAGGCACAAAAAGGGAGACTTACAGATTTCTCTGTTCCACACAGTCCAGCAGCATGTTGACCAAGTTTTCGTAGTTTCTGAAAGAAAGAGAGGGAATCATCAGCCAGATGGTACTTAGAGAACCAGTTAAAACAGAATAAAAGCTCCTCAGCAAAAGGTGAGTGAAGGCAAAAAGAAAAGGCAAAAAGGAGACAGGAGTGTAGAAGACAGAGGCTGCCAAGGAAGGAAGGAAGGATGGATGAGTCTAGAAGACTGCCCAGTCAAGTGAGAATAGACACCCCAACCACCCCTAAGCATTGTGGATTTTTGGTTTTAGCCCTTTTGGATGGTTCCATTCAATGTGCAGCAAATGCAGGGGAGCACAAGCTGGTGTCAGGGGAAGCTGAACTCACCGCAGAGCCTCAGCGTTCTTCTCCTTCTGCCGCTGAATTCCCAGCTGGATTTCCTCTGAGCCAAGACCTGTGAAGTCTGATTCTGGATGTCCTGACTTTTGCAGCATCACAGCTGCCTCCATGCACTTCTCTGGAACCTATTGACAGGGAATGAAAAGATTTTGGACTTGGAAGTTTTTAATGTCTGCTTTGAAACAAATGAAGAACAGGATTTCCTTATCCACACAGACAAGACTGAAGCAGGGAAAACAAGCTTTTGTGCCCACATAGCAAAATGACTTCTTCCAGTCCATGTTTTATTCCATTTTAAAAATAAAGCTAAGAGTACACTTCAGTATTTCATTAAGAATAAAAGCTGCTGATGGATTGTTTCTCTTCATTAACACCCAGCAACCTGCCACTTACTGTGAAATCCAGCCCGATGGTTTCGTACTGCCGGTGGATTTTTTCTGCAAGGTCATCAAAGAGCCTGACTATGGATGGTTTTTCCAAGGACATGGCTTTGCTAAGCCCTGAAGAGACAATGGCTGGCCACGTCTGTGCAATACAATCCCAGTCATGAAGATTTGCCAAACACACCCCACTGTGATTTCCAAGGAGACAATATAAGGCACCCTGGGGAACGAAGGAGGGAGTTTTAGGAGGTGAAGCCTTGGCCTCATGTGATACCACAGAATGAAAATTCATCTGCAGTTACCAAATCACCCACATGTCCCATCAACACTCAGCTATGTGGTCTCACTGTCAAAACACTGAAAACTTCTCACAGATTCCTCTGCATTTAATGAGATTCGAGGCCCTGCCAATTAATTTATCCCCAGAACGGCTGATTTCTGAATTGCATTAGAGGAGATGATTCACAACTGCTTCATGAGTGTTAGCACCTTGACTGCAGGTCCCTCAATTTCCATTCCAGAACTAAAAATAGGTGTTAACAGACATTTTGGGCACACACTGAAATCAGGAACATATATAAACACAAACTGTTTAAAACAGATCTAATACAGGTAATTCCTTATACTAGTCATGCATAAGCCATGAAAATATCAGTCATGCTGATGTAAACAAGCAGATCCCATTTTCACCACCAAAAATACCCCACTTAAGACCCTTTCCAAAGACAGACACGAGGCAGAGTTAAGGAGCCAGTACTTTAAATTGCTTTTGGGTGACATCCTGCCGGTCGGGACGCAGGAACTCCAGAACTAAGGGAATGATGTCTCTGCAGCAGAAATTGTATGTCCCCAGGGCCGTGAAGAATGCCTGCTGAGCTTTACTCCTCACCTGTGGGGACAGGGACAGCACTAGGAAACCATCTGAAACTAAAATAAGACTGAAAACCACATCCTCATACACATCAGTTACTCGTGCACAGAATGTACCCGTGCAGAGGCAAAATTACTTGGAGGAGGTTGTAAACACCTCACCCTTCTCTGAGCTGTTCAGAAAAACCCACCTCTTGTTTCTGGCATTTGCTTGAGAACAGCTACCAAGTTAAAGAGAATTCTTTATGTTGCCAGAAACAGTGTGTTTTTAAGGTCATTTGCAAAGCAAACAGATAGAACAGCAGATCCAGAATACAGAATCACTTGAGGAGATGAACAAAGCACTCCATAAATCTCAGTTAAAAGGGGCTGCTCCGTACCTGGCCGTAGGAACTCGTGGACAAACACAAAAGATCCCTGATCATCTCCTGGTGGGAAGTTTTATATTCACAGCCTTCCATCGTCAGTGTTCTCAGCTGAGTTCATGGAGAACACAAATAAAGGACAGATTGTTGTTACATGTCACACATATAAAAAACACTAGTGCAGGATTGTTGTTATGATGACATTTAGCAAACTATGCAAATCAGCTTTCCAAGGAAAGTAATTAGTAAGGATTGAAGGGGAGGAATTACCTCATGCTGCAACATAACCCTGTCAATCAGCAAGGCTCTGATGTGTTGTTTCTTTCCTTGAAGCTGTACAAAAATACACAATTTGGTTAAGATTTCAGTATCATATCATCAGTTTAGGAGCTATTTCCAACCCTCACCAAAGGTTTACAAAGCAGAACCACTGACCCTGTTCTCCATTGATTTTTTCACTAGATTAAAGCTTTTCCAACGGGAATCAAACTCGTGCTTGTGAGACCCCTGGAACTGTAAAACATCACTGATAATCTGTGGAAAGAAAAAGGAGACATGAGTGATTATTTTGCAAACCAAGCCACCCTCCCTTAAAGTATGACAAATTAAAGGTATACCTTTATTATTAGAAATAAAGACTTGGTGTCATCTTCTGAATGATCAAGAATGTAGCCTGCAGTTGGGAGAAAAACAACGTATTATGGGACAGGCAAAAAGCTTTAAAAACTAACATTAATTTTATTTCTGCAAAGCTTAAATTTAGGAATTAAAGGCACAAAACCTCTCATCTACAGAATCATAAAGCACAACAGCAGTTTTCAGCTAGAGGAGTGACAACTTACGCAGCAATTTCCTTGTAACCCTTGCAATTGTTTCTCGGTAATTCTCCCTTGAGAAATCTGGAAGAACATAAAACATTTTATCTTTATTATATGATAATATAAAAGGCAATTTATAGATAATTGAACCAGGGCAGACTATTCAGAACTGGCAGTATGTACCATTATAGTAACAATATATTTAAGGACAATGCTCTCATTAGGTTATCAAGTCAACAGCATGGGTTTTATAGGAACACAACCTTCTTTATCTGCCTTGACAGCTGGGTTTATTTCTAAGCTCAGGCAGTTGATTCAGCACATGGAAGCTGAGGGACACATTAGGCTTCCATCCCCAGCCATGTTCCTGCAGCAGATCCACATCTCATGTACCACCAGTGAAAAGGACTTCTGCTGATGGTCAGAAATGATCATTTCATATCAAGAGAAGAATCAAAGCTATGGTCTCCAAAAGAGCCCACTGCTTTTAGAGCAGGAAAAAGAAAAGAAAGAAAGAAAACAACTCTTAGAACCTGCCTGATCAGAATTAGGATTCACTTACCATATTCAACACCAGTGTACAGTTTTGTCTCTTCCAAAGACACCAGACTTGGGACCCTGCATGAAAGGAAAGCAAGTATTAGAAAGCACTGAGCATGTGCCCTCCATTGCCATTTAATTCATTTGAGCAAGTTAAACTTCATGCCAGGAACACCAAGATATTTGGATTTACTAATAGTACATCTCAGTTCTCACATTTATAAATCAGCCATCCCTTGAGGTCAGACTGTCTGTCAGAGGCACAGACACCGTATGGACATATATAGGATATAAAAGTAATATCATATACTAATAATATTATATATATATTCATAAAATAATAATACAAAAATAAGGACATATGGGACAAAAAAGTAAGTTTTACTTACAGATGAGCCACTCTTTCTCCTTTTAGAGGAGGCAGAATGTTCCCAGAACCAATCAGGCAGTTATGCACAATGGCAAGACTCTGTTGCACATCATCTCTTTAAAAAAAAGAAGAAAACCTGGTTCCTTCTGTGTTAAATGCTTGAAAACACACAAATGATAAACCATGTATTTTTGTGAAGTTTTATGAAAGCTTTTTTCTTGATTTACATCAGTTCTAAACACAGGAGGGAGCTGCAGAAACCAAGCTGTGCTAGTTTCATCCAACTTAATCCTATTACAGAACCACAAGATTTAACTTCCCTTTCCGAAAAACTTGGGAGATTTCATCTTCTGAAACTGTGCAGATAACAAGATCAACTCATGTTACAACAGAGAGCTTTACCCCCAAAAACTTGCTATGAAGAATTTTACCTACATCTCTGATAACACCTAGGAAATAACTCCTCACCCCAAGGCCAAGGGAAGTCCTTCCCACCCTGGGGACAATAAGGGAATGCTTTGTATTTCACACTCTGAAGATAAACTGTAATGCAACAATATGAACAATTTCTGTGTTAATTCAGACAATTGAGGAATTCTTTTCAAAATCCGTCTCAGTTAAAGCAGGAGCTTCTATTTTTAGTAGCTGGGTCAGACAGAAACCCACGTAGGCATCTGACACAGCACTGCCTGTTTGATGCAGGGCTGCCCTGGCAGCAGGAGGGAGAAGGTCACATGAGTGAACATCACCTGAGGTATATTTAGCTGCAAGGACACCAAGGCTTAGCATGAGCAATAAACCATGGCTGAGATTCAATGCCAGCGGGCAGCCTGAGCCACCTGATACCTGTACATGCCTGAGCACACGTTAGACTCATGACTCTCTCGTGCTCAACAAAGCCAGTTTCACACTAAGACTTTAATGAGATTGGACAGCAGCCTTCCTGCCTCAGCTCCTGCTCCTGGCCCTGACTCAGCACTGCCTGCTCAGTTCCAGCCCTGCAGGGACGCACCAGGCACGAACACATTTCCTCTCTGGGACAGAGTGGAAAAAGGCCCATTTCCAGGCCACATCAGACCAGTGTTCCACTGCATGGCCCAGCAACACAAACAGGGCTGCCCAGACAGCAGGGGAAGGGTCCAGAGAAGAGCTTTCTTACTCCTGTCCCAGAATTACATATCTGTGCAAACTGTGTATTTATTTCTGTTCACAATCACATTATCAATGTTACAAAATTCACTTCCAAGATCCATGTATTCTTAAGAGTTAAAAAGCCTGGAAATCTCAGAATAATATTAAAGACAGTGCAGTATTAAAGTATTTTACCCCTAAATTTTTGCAGTGCCAGCATGAGTGGCAGTAACTGCTGTGAGTGGCTAATGCACCTTCTCCATCTCACCTCCCACCACTCACCTGGACATCTCGAGTTCTCCAAGGGCATAGAGCTCCAGCCTGGTGAGCTCAGGCTGCAGGAAAGTATCCAGCAAATAAAAAGCAAAGTCTATTTCCTCAGAGGAAGGAACATGCCACTGGATGTCCAAGTTCCACAGGTCACCTGGTTTACCCCAGTCCTATACCAAATAAAGACATTTATTATTATTCCATCTATGAAACAAAGTATGTTTGTTTTTTTAAATTGCCATTTAATATTACTAAAAAATATATATATATATATATGTGAACTAACCACTGCTGTAACACAATTATCTTGACAATTCCAGGAAAAACAACAGCATAAACCCAAACAGAAATCCCAAACCTATATAGTACCTACACATACCTGGAAAACAACATATCTAGGAGCACTAAAAGGAAAAGGACTGTACTGCTCTAACTGAAATATAACTTGATTATTCCTTTGGATAAAAATTCAGACATTCTTTTTGATAATTCCACAGAAAACAGCAAAGTGACTGATTTTTTTCAATTTCAGAAGATGAATTTAGAAAGCATAGGTTTTCTTGAGTTGGGGCATTTAGGATATTGTTTGTTTTGAAATGATTAACTGGCCCAGCTGGATGTCCCCAGCAGTTACAAAACTGCACTGGCTCTCAGTGACAAGCACTGGATTATGTGCAGTTGTGAAGTTATGTAAAAAGAACATTTTTCAGCAAAATCCAGTTGCATTTTCGAGCATGCCAGCTGGAAACTGCTGCACTGTTCACAGGGAACACTCAGCAATGGACCTCAGGGTCTTAACACACGACCAGCATGTGATTTCTGAGTCTCAGTAACTTTCAGTATTGACACATCTGCTTTCATCTGCTCTCCAGCTCAGGGCAGAGCTGCTGTTTGTTTGTTGTTCTGCTGACCTGTAACATGCCCCGTCTCCTTGCTGTGCATTACTGTAGTCATGCAGTCATGGTAAAACACACACATCACAAACCACTAGAAAACTCCTCAAACAACAGTATTCTTTTTTTTTTTTTTTCTGCTACCAATGTAATTTTAATTAACTTGTCACTTTCTCTACGTTTCAAAGCATCTTCCAATTACACTTTGCACTGCTGCTCCCTCTGCTCAGAAACCTCCAAATAAAACCGAGTCATAAAGTGTATGATTGTTTTAGCAAAAAAACAAAAAAACAAAAAACCACAAGTAAAATCCTCTAATCCTAAATAAATGAAAATCCTTGCCTTGATAGGAAAGTATTCAGAAAGAGGCTTGTCAAAGCCACCTGGCACACTGCAGTACTCTGTGGGGTAGATAAGTGTAGCGGAACGCAGAAGGTGGTGCAGTAGGTTACAAGACAGAATGTAACCCTGCTTACAGGTTAAGCGGAGGCTGCGCTGCAGGATCTTCCCAAACTGCTCCCTGTAGGCGAGCAGCTGCTTCCCATCCACCCGTGTGATCTGCAGGGGACACACATTGAGAGCCATCAGTTCTCCCGGGCACAGCACACAGGGTCACAGCCCCGCCCAGCCCGTGCCGCTCCCTGCGCCACACTGAGCTCAGCCCAAACAGCAACTGCCACTCCCACGGGTGCTGCGCAACTTCAAGGGACACAGCAGGACTGTGACATCCATCTTCTCCAAAGTTTCCTAGCAATACTCCTACAGATTTTAAAATTAATTAAAAAATACTTTTATTTACCAAAAGCATCTTTTGTTTTTCCATGCATTGGCCCCCCTTTCCCTCTCCATCAAGAAGTGTATTAAATGCTTTCATTTTATTCCATATGCAACACTGTGCTTATTTTCTTCAAACAACAGCCCATTTAAAGTCAGAAAGAGAAGCTATGCAGTGTCATTCATACAACATTTCCATTGGTTTAATGGAAGCTTATCTTCTTCTTTTCATGGGCATTAAAGAGGATTCAGGGACATACAAGCATGGGAAGAACGTTCTTTGCAATACCTCTGACAAAAGCTGAAGATTCCAAAGCAGCTCCTTATCTAGTTCTTCATCATGTAACACATCATCATCTAGAGGAACAAGGGATAAGCTCTGCCATAACCACATTGCAGCCAAGTTTTCCAAACAAGCTCCACCAGAAACCAGACCCTTCCATCCCAAAAGCTGACTCCCAACCCTCCCACTGCACCCTTCAACTCAGACTCTGCACCCATGTCCAACTGGAAGTCACTTTAGCCAATGTAACATCTTGCAATTGAGGAATGTCTGGAGACATTTTGAACTGTCACATCTTTAAGGAATCATGGTCCTGCAGCTTGACAGATTTCTGCCTTGAAATGACAGAGGGGGTTGGTTTTTCAGACCAAGTATTGGACTTTGCCATCGTAGAAATGAAATTGTGGGAAACGCACTGAAGTTTTAGACACTATTTCCATGTTTAAGAAAAGTCAGCCCAAAAGAAAGCAAGTAGCCCTAGAAATGTGATGAACTTACTGACTGTGAGGTGAGTTATGACATTGCAGCAGTGGGGCACAAACAGCTTCAGGGACTCCTCGGGGCGGCACTGCAAACAGCACCACAAACAGCCCAGGTCAAAACAAGAAGCCTTGGGGAGCTCAGCACACACTTCGATATAAATCTAACACCATCACCACCAAAAGAGAGAGAAGACTAGACTACATCTCAGCTCCAGTTCAATCTAGAGGCAGCCTGACTTCATGGCTGGCACTCAATAAAACCTAAATGTAACACAAACGTGGCAAATGTTGCATGAATTGAAATCTTCCTGTGTGCAACCAGCCCGTTTTAGAAGACATAATATTAAGAACCACCTGCATGAAAAAAATTAAGGTATTACATAGGAAAAAGGAGCAGCAGTGGCTTTCTTCTGTTTTTAAGCTAGAGATGGAGTCAGATGGAGTCTCTCACCTTCACTGCAGCTCGGCACATGTCAGCAACCATTCGACCGGCAACTCTCGTCTCAAATATATTTGAAACAGCAAAGTTGAAAACCTTCTCCAAGGCAACCTAAACATGAGCACAAAGAGATCAAAGGTTTTTTTAAAACACAAACAAACAAAAAACTAGATATCCCAAAAGAATTGATGTTACACAGAAGGCAGCATCTACATAACCTCGTGCTCTTTTAAAACAAAAGACAGCAATCACGAAGCACATTTTAAAACAGAAGAGAGACAGAGAAAGCAGCTCTGGAGAATGCCTAAAATGCTCCCTTTGGGAAGGGAGGAGGTGGATAAATCTTGCTGACTAATATAAGTTTAAGGTGCTCCTGAGAAACTACACAGAAGTTTTCCCTGAATAAGTCAGTCTGCTGAAAAGGGAACTGTTATTTCATGCAGCACAGTGAAGGAAGGCCAAGACACCCCTGAGTTAACAAATAAATAGAGAATTAACTAACACCTATTTAAGGAGCCAGTGTGATTTAAAGCAGCTTGTTTCCATCCAATACCTTGCAAGGCAAGCTGAACTATGCAGTGTGGATCCCATGAATACTTTAATAATGAACATTCAGAAAAATACAAATCAACTATGTAATGACAATGAAGAACTAAACAAAGATCTACACAAACCAAAAGATTCCAAAGAAAAACCATAGCAAAGTACCCAATGCAATGGCTCAAAATGTACAAATTCTGACAAATATACACACAGATATATATATATATATATAAATATATATAAAAAAAAGCAAATACAAATGTGTTCACACAAGCTGCAAGAAAAGAACCTGCCCATGTAACAACACAGATTCTCCACCCCCTCCCTCTGAGTTATTTTAACCCAGATAACTTCTCTGATCCCATTATCCAAGAGCTCCTTGAACAGCTTCTCTTGCCCAGCTCAAGTGGCAGGGAGAGGGAGACAAGGGAAGGAGGGAATTGGGTAGGTCAGCACTGCCATCAAGGCATGAAAAATCCCCAACCACGCAGGGATAAAATGAGCTCTTGGAATGATTTCTCCTCACAATCATCATCAATTTGCAGGAAAGCACAAAGAACCCAAGAGCTCTGTACTGATGCATATAAAATCGTAACACAACATGACAGGAAGTCAAGTTTTCCTGCCCCTCCTCCAGCCTTTTCCTTGGTTAAATGTGAAAGTTGACAACAGCAAAAATCTGAACACACCAGTCATTCACAACACAAAATTAAGCTGCTTGAATCAGATGGAAAGCCCACGCTCTACATACCTTAAAGATGTCCTTTGAACACTGAGTAAGGATTGTACTGAAAGTAGAAGAGAGCCCCAGTTCCACCAGACTCTCCAGGTGAGTCATTTTCTCAGTTTCAGTCTCCTCTCTGGTTTGTTCTAGTGTGCTGCTCTCTATCAGTCCAAAACATCTACACAAATGCAGTGTACAATGTTAGCAAGTGACACTTGGCAGGCTTATGAAGTTCTTCATGCCAGCCCTTCCCCTCTCCTCAGCTCACTTACCTATCCATAAACTGCAGCACAAAATCCTCAAATTCAGCAGATGCAGAGCACAATTCTCTTTCCACCTACAGTTTTCCACCACAAAAGAAACACAAAAGGTTGGCTTTTCTTAAGGAAACAGCATAAAATGTATTTCCTGTATGAACTACTTCAAGAATACTGCCAATGTCCAAGTGAGAACAGACCACAGCACATTTCCCACTGCACAGGCTCACAGACACTTCATGAGACAACCACTGCATGTTCCTGGCACTGTCCTGTCCCAGTTTCCTGGCCTGGATGTCTATCTGAGGTCTGCCTTTGGCCCTGCTCCTGATCCTCCTTTGCAGCAGGAGGGGGCAGACCTGGCTCTGCCCACTTAATGAAACACTCAGGGTACAGACCCCTCTGGATTTTTGGGTGCTGCAGCTCTGGGGAAACGAGACCCAGCTTCTCATCTGGGCAAACTGCAGCTACTGGTGCTCTCTGGGCTACAAAAAGCCTCCCAGGAGCCCACAGGTGTGGTGTAAGGGGGGTAAGACTCGCTGCCTAATGGTGTTACTATCTCCTGGCTGGAAGGGATTAACAAGCACCTGAAGAGAAAGCAATGGAAGTTCAATCAGGAAAGGGGGGCATGACTTGGATGAGGAGCAAGTGTTTATTTAAGAGGAAAACAGCTTTGAAAAATTAATAAACAAACAAACAAAAAAAACCCAAACCCAACAATGTACTATTTAAAATAACTACCACATGGGAGGGCAGGGGGTGGGGGGTGGGTTTGTGTGTTGTTTTGATAGTGTTTTATGGTGACAGGAACTTCCAAACAATTAACAAGGCTATTTTACTAGAAAAGCTCACACAGCAAGCGACCTCTGGAGACAGCACAGCCCAACCTCCTGCTCAAAGCAGGGAAAGCTGAGAGTCAAATGACACTACACAGGGCCTTGAGCAACTAAGTTTTGACCTAAAAATATTAAATTGCTTGACTTTAACATTCCCTACAAGAAGCTGTGACCAAACCCACACAATTTGCACACTGGTGTCAGCTCTGCCACGCTGACCAGAAGCAAACTGGATTTGTATCTTATCATACACTGCTAGAAAGTGAACTGAAAACTAGGTTATAGCTTTGTTTTTATAACTTACCTCTGAAAGATCATCTCTTTCTTGCAATACAGATGAACAATCTACTAAAGGCACCAAAGTAGAAAATGTTGCAATGAACTGGAATGTAATCTGTTGGGAGTTGCAAACAGCTCTTTAATAAGTTGTATTCTACACATTAAAAAGCTTTTGCAATTACGATATGGGAGCTAAAGTAAATTATTATACTAAAAAAAATAAAATACAGAGCCCAGTTCTTCCACCCCAAAACTTCAATAGTTATTTCAGACTTTGTATATAAAATTTACCAGTCAGCACTGTACAAAAATTCTCAATTTTCTAAGTAACTGCTATTTTGTGCTGAACCTTAGAGTTACAAAATCCCATACTTTTTACGTTATTTTCAGTTGATTAATATGAATTCTTAAAGTGTGGACTTTTATAACCTAACTTAGTGAAAACCTAATTATAAAGGTCTTCCTTGTGATGTTAAAAGACTGGGAATATTTGCTAGGAAGCTCTGGAGCACCTACTTAATTTTGTTTGGCAGAGCTGCCCAAGAAGTCAGTACAATGCTTACCACAGCCACTTTGCATTACTCAGTGAGCCAAAAGCATTATCCTACAGCAGAGGGCCATAATATTCAAGTTTTATAACTCAAACCGTGCAGGCCAAAGGCAGGTTAAGAAGTGCTGGACACACAAGTGTCCTGCTTTCACAGAACCACGGACTATTTCTACGTAAGAGGCAATGAAATGCAGCATTTCCCCACTCACCATACACTTGCTGAAGTCGTTGGGATCCACGCCAGGCAGGGCTCTCATCAGCAGAGGTAGCATGTGTGTTGGACCTTCAGGAAACCACTTCCCACCGGACACCAGGCTGCGAGCCACCCCAATGACACAGCTCAGCGTGGCTGTGAGCTGGTGAGGCTCTGTCAGTGTCTCAAGTGCAGGGTATGTCCTGCAGAACAGAGAATTCCGGGCTAATCAATGGCTGCAAAATGCTTCTCTCATTGTTTTCCCAAGGGCTCAACACTGCTCTGTTACTCTGCTCCTTCCATTTGAGCGGTGCTATCCACCACCAAGCCAGGATTAAATGATGTGTTAGCAGCTGCAGCACGGGGATCAGTAACTGCATGGGCTCCTGCTTCCAAAGCTGCAACCATTTCCCTGTTGGAACTTGGAGTGCACAGCCTGCATTAGCCTAAAGTATAACGTTCTTGTGGCCAGCAGGAAAATGTACCTTGGCTGCCTCTGAAGAGAGAAAGGATTTATTACTTTATTACATTAAAGTTCAGACCTTCTTATCAAAACCTGTGAGGTCACTGTGATTTACTAACCTTTTTCTTTTTTTTTATTACACTAAATACTTTTTAGCAAACTGTAACACTTCCTACAGTTCAGAGCAGAGTCACAGCCTTGCCCCTGCCCTACGTCACCCAAAGCACAGCCCAGCCAAGAGTCTGGAACTGCAGCCAAGGCAAACATTCCAGGCATAGTCTGAACTACAGGGCAGACTGGAGTCTGCTCCCAAAACAGAAAGAGCAGCCATACCCAGCACTGCTGTCCTTCCTGGAACTGCTGTGCTTGAAATGTTTCACAGAAGAACAGATTTAGCAGGTTTTTAAAAACAGTTGAGTCAGTGAGGTGTGGAACACAGGAAGGGCTCCTCAAACTCATTTCTCCACTGTTTTTAAAACACATGTTGTTAAAGCACAGAAGACTGTACAGGGACGGTGGATAGGGACTAGGAGCAAAGCTTTTCACTGGAGCAGGAAGGAGCTACATTGTAATTTGGAAATTTCAGGCACCAAGGCATTAGAAATAATGTAAACTAAGTATTTCACGGGGCCCATAGTCTGGTGATTTGCTTAGGAAGTCAGAGCCACAACAGTGATTTTAAACAATCTGTAACTGTAACATCCTCTGAACAAAACAGAAATATACAATATGTTTATTGCTACACACTCCTCACGTGTATGTGGCCCAACTGAAGGCCCGTGAGAATGTACCAGGTGGCTTATGAACAAAGGATGCAAATTTGCTTTTTCAACTGATCCACCCACTACCTAACCAAAAATGCTAACAGCAATGCAAATCATCTGAGGACTGACTACCCTGGATCACAGGAGCTGCCAACAGCTCCCAGAACTAGTCCATTTGCCCCAAACCAAATCAAATTAATTCAAACAAAGAATACAGTCCTCCCTCATTCCCTGTCCTTACTCAGGTGATTCTCAGGGGAGTACCAGCAGCTCCTCTCACCGCAGGCATTCACTCACAGCCAGGAATTCATCTACTATTTCAGATGACTGCTTTTCCCCTCTCTTTACTGGGGAGGGAACACAGAAGCTGCAGTGTTCCTGCAGAACTTACCTCTCAAGTACAGGCGGGATTACTAACTCCGGGCGCATCAGAGCGAGGTTCTGCAGGGCCTGGGCAGCCTCCAGGCTCCCAGTTTTACTGAACATGGCCAGAAGCACGGGCTGGATGATGCACTGCACGAAGTCTGTCACGTCCTGGTCCGTGAGTTTGTGGCTCTCGGGCACAGCAGTCAGCCAGGTCACCTTCTTGTAGCGCTCGCGGTGCAGCCTCCTGACAACGCTGCTGGGCAACCTCTGCAGCAGCTTCATCAGCTTGTTCTGGCAACAGGCAAGAAATGCTGCTCAGTGACTTGGCAGCAGCAGAGCCTGAGCTCCTCAGTGCACAAGAGGCAATTAGTGAGCCAAGATCTTGGAATTACACAACCACAATAAAGGAAAATGTGCAAGGGCTCTAAAATATCACATTCACAGTTTGCCATTAAACTCCATTTTCCAGAATGTCACTAATTGTGCTGCCAGCACTATTTTAAAAAATCATGAAAAACACGTAAGAAGGACATAGTCAAGAATCGAGATTATTTACCAGTAATTAGGGCATCTTTGAGAGCATTCTCTGCACATTCACTTGCAAACAAAAACCCTATTCTAGAACCAGTCAGCTCCCTTGGCGCTGTTTTGACCAGCACTGCTATTTTAATCTCTACTTTCTACCAGCTATCACAGGGAGATTCTTACATTCTCTAGGAGGAGATTCCACTAGTTACACCATCAAAAAGTTATACTTTAAACTAGAAAATGCAGACATGCATTAAAAATCTTCTTTCATTTAACAGAATCACAGGATCCCAGAATGGTTTGGTTGGAAGGCACCTTAAAGATCATGCAGTTCCAACCCCCTGCCATGAGCAGGGACACCTTCCACCATCCCAGGTGGCTCCAAGCACTATCCTATGTTTTGATAACTCAGAAACAGTAGGTCAGTAACACAAAAGCTACACCACCCTTCTTCCAAGTGCTGACTTAATTTTCCTGGCTATACATGAGCTGGGTGTCTTGCTTTGAACTTCCACACTGCACTTGGGTTAGATGTTAGGCGCTGACATGAAAAGGAGAGTATGGTTTGAATGGCAGTGCAGTCACAGAGACTTGAGCTTCCAAGGTGCAGGCACCACTGAGAGAGTGACACGGTGGCTGCTGGAGCACCCAGGGCATCCCCGGACAGGCCGAGCTGCAGCCCAGGCTGTGTGTTAGCACCCAGAGCACTCACCAGCCAGCGCCCGTTGTTGGAGGGATGGTAGAAGGAGGCGATGCTATTGAACAAGCCAGACAAGTGTTTCTGCACGAGCTTACTGGGCCCACCCTGGGAGAAACAAAGCACAGGAGTCTGACACAGAACAAGTTACAGTGAACAGCACACAAGGTACGAGCGGAGCATTCTCCCCACAGCAACACCTCAGTGCAGCAAACCCCATCCCGCCCTCAGCTCAGCACTAACAGCAAGCTCTCTCCATCCCAGCTGCTGAGGTTCACCCTAAAACGGGATTCAGTAGGCCAGCAGGTCCCCAGTGTGTGCCCACAGTGGCACTTGCAGCTGCCTGTTCCTTTCCAAAATGCCAAGGGCAGCAGCTGTGGAATAAACCTTCCCGTTTCCCATTCCACACTGACAGAGGAACAATGTACTTGAAAACAAAACTTGGGCAAAAAAAGGCCTAAAACACATTCCTGCAGGGAGCTCAACATTACAAACATTCATCCTAGAGCCATAACTAAAAGCTTTGCACTGCTTTTTGGTTGCCTTTATGAAGAAGTGACTCACCATCATGGCTGTGATCCACATGACTGCGTGTCCCACATCGTAAGCGTTTGTTAAGAACCTTGGAACAACCACCTGATTGCTTCCCACTGGAAGATTTAAACTCCTCAGAATCCTAGTAAAAATCTGAAAAAAAAAAGAAGAAAAACATTGGCATAAACTAATTTTCTAACCGTTTTTTAGAACAATGTAACTACTTCGAACATCTTTTTTAAAAAGTTGAAATTTTCCAAAGGTTTTATGTATTATTTGTCACAAGAACGTTGTTAAGGGCCCTTGCCAGAAGAACATGGGAATAACTATACCATCAAACAGCACTTGTATAGTCAGGTTTCTTGTTGGCTTGGTTGAGTCAGGTGACAACAGTAACAACTTCCAAATGTGCCTGTTCCAAAAGGATGGCTCAGTTTTTCAGAGTGAAATGTAAATGGGGATGCATCTAATTTGACAAACTGGGCCAGGGCAGTACAAAACCCACACAAGGAGCCTGACTGATTCCTGGCAGAGGAACACCAAACACTTCTCTCCAAGCACACAAAGCCATCCCATGAGAGCCATTACCTTTGGTACATAGGGATCCCAGTCTATGTACCCAATGTTGTCTGTGGCCAAGCGAGCAAAAAGATTCACTAGATGCTGAAAACAACAAGAAAAACAGGAAATATTTGTTAAAATATACTGATAATCAAAGATCACAAAGCCCTGAGTCTGCTCCACAAATGCACATAAAAGCCACCCATGTACCAAAGCACTTGTACAGGGAGATCTCACTCTACCAGAACCATCACTAAAAGAGCTCCTGCATAGAGACACAGAAGGAAATACTAACACCTCTATTTAGCCTTCCCCACTATTCAGCCTTCCCCAGATTCCACAACCTGCAGGCCCCATCCTACTCAACGTGCTGCAGTGCTGCTGGCTGTCACATTTGTGTGCTTTGGGCTAGACACATCTGTGGCTTGCAAAGGTCACAGCCATCAGCTGTTGGCTTCTGCCCAGGAAGAATCAGACACTCCATCACCAGAAGACAGTGCCAGGAGTCCAAAAGGGAACTGAAGGATGTCCTCAGGGAAGAGAGTTATCAGGACTAAATCAGAAAGGAGATGAAGTCTCACTCTTCTGATCGTGGAAAAGCACATCCATCACCACCTCTCCTTGTAGGAGCTTGTCCAAATCAGGAAACACTAATCAGGCTCCTGATTCCTCTATCAGTGTCTTGAAGCTATGGCAGAACCAAAAGGAAGGGCCTTAGAGAATCCTGCCTCATTCAGAGACAGACAGGCACAGAGCAACAGTTCACCCAGAGTCTGAAGGACACACTAACTTTGGAAAACCCACGAGTCACACCTGACACAGCCTGAAGCAGAGGTTTGCATTTTCCTAAATGAACCACCCTTTTCTCTTGGTATGAGGAAATACCCACTGTGCACAGAGAGCACAGATTCCACAACCCCCCTTCGAACAGGCACTCTAATTCCTGCCTGAGGAAAAGCCTGCAGCACACAGAGGCTTAAATTGGATTGCAGAGTCAGAACCCATGCATCTAATTATCTGCACCCAAGCCTGATGACACGAACAAGCCTGGCTTTAGGAAGTGGGCAAGACAGCAAAGGAAACAAGAAGTGAAAGCTTTGGGGGAGAAGGCAAGCAAACTGTCAGAATCCAGTTATCAGAGCTAACTTATGGAAGAAGGCTGAGGATTATTTGTTAAAGTGTTTGACAGAAAGAAACTAAATCACAATATTCAAGTGCAGGCTGTCATTGTTCTGCCAGAAATAGACAGAATTATGATTTCTTTTGGGGGGGGGGATAGCCATGAGAAAGATGCAAAAGTGAATACAGACAATCTCAAACAGAGCTTCGGCATCACCCATATTCAAGTGTGGACAACTGCCAACTGTTGGGACCTGGACTGCCACCCTGGATTTGTGATGAAGCACAACTCAAGCCAAAAAGCCCTGGGGAACGTGGGACAAAGGCAGCACTGGAGGGTGGTTTGGCCATCAGCTTTTCCCACACACACACACCGAGGAGTTCTCCCAGCTGTGTATGGGCAGGAGATTAGTGGAAGCAGCCAGATGGGCAACGAGATTACGTTCATACTGACTGTGGGAAAAGGCCTGGTGATGGGCCAAGCTTCACTGCAGCAAAGCCACGGCTCACACCAACAGCACCTGAGCTGCTGCTGCCACCTCAAGAGCGAGGTTTTGATTTCTCAGGTTTGCATCTAATCATATGAGACACACAGCAAGGGCACACAGGTGCGTGGCAGGCCATTCTCCTTGAAAGACAGAGCCCAAGGGGATTTTTGGCCAAGGGGAGTACAGGTTCTTTGCTGTCTCCCAAATAAAGATGACAGCAACTCATTGCAGTGAGGGCAAAACATCACTACTCAAAACCAGCGACCAGTGATGCATTAAGGTAAAAAAGACAGGACAGACTCATAATTCACAGAAACCACAGCAGAACTTTGAATAATTCCAAGTATTAGCAGGCAGCATTCCCAAGGCTGGAAAGAAAAGCTAAACTGAGCTAACCATTAAATAATGTTCATCAAGCACAAGTGCAGTCTCATTTATTCAGACAGTAATTGCTTGCTAGCAACAATGAAATTATTGTCTCTGCTTTCTTGTACTAGTTAAGGCAGAAGGGGAAAAAAAACCCATTATATCACTGTTTGGCTTCAATTCCTTGCAAGAACATGATAGAAATATTTAAATGTGGGTTTCTTCTAGTGTAGGTGAAAAGCAAAGACTTACCCCTTCCCACTGGGGAAGATTTTGAACTGACACCCAAAGGCCTATAAATTCATCAAACCAAAGCCTGAAAGAGAACAGAATCAAAATAACTTTATTGCAGAGAAAGCAGCTCCCTCAGGGAAAATGTATCCCTCACTTGGCCAGGTGGTCACAGGAATTCACCTGTGCCTCAACTCGTCCAGCAAGAACAGGGATCAACATGGACATGCTTGTATCAGTTTGCCTTCCCAGGTCTGATGTTGAGTTTCAGTCCTTGCTTTTTTTTTTTTTTATTACCTCTTCTCTTACTCTCTTTTGATCCCCATTCACATAAATGTTTCTCCAGGGGTTTCCTCACCCCCCTCAGTTGTTCCATTACACACTCCACCCCAGCACAGGGAAAACAGATGAAAACCAACCACACTCCATTTCCCTCTGCCCCTGAGGATCAGTGGTCACAAGTATCCTTAGCCCCTGCTCTGAATTCACCAGGGCCAAGGATGCAAGCCCTCCACACGTACATTCACCTTTCCAAACCACACTCCCTCCTCTCCTGACCCACTGATCTCCACACACACCCCACAGCCCTGGCTGAAGGCTCAGAGCAAAGGCAACTCCCTGTGTTTGCAGTAAAAGAGCAGCCCATGACACCCACTTGAAGCCCTTGTGGTGCAGCTCAGGGGGAAGGGTGGTGGGCAGGAAGAGCTCGAAGTAGGTGATAGCCTTCTGCATGGTCACATCAAAGGGACACATCAAAGGCCTCCACTCATCCAGCATCTCCTCCGTGGCATCTTCTGGGAAATACCTGGCAACAAGGAAACCATGGGACACACTCAGACTTGCATTTAAAATTTGGATCTTCTTTTAAACACATTGAAGAACAGCCACTAATCTGTCATTAATGTCAGGTTTACAGTAAAACCCTGTGCCCCGTGGCCACTGCAGGCAGCCCTCAACTCCTCCGAACCTTCACAAAACAAGGACATTATGGAGCATCATTTTAAGATCACAAATTAAAGAATCTTTGTCTAGTTGAACCAGAAAAGCACCTGTACAATGCAAAACCACCCCCCTGTGAAGGCTGGCCAAAACCCCAGCAACTACTAGTCACATTTGATGCCGTATAAAAAAGATTACTTAAGACATAAGGATCATTTATAGCAATATTACAAGAATGCTGGTTATTTAACTACTTTTAAAACAATCTGTGAAATGCAGTATTTTAACTGCATACCAGATACAGCAAGTTTATCCAACAATTATTGCAGCCAAGGCTGGTAAAAAGGGGAAAAAACCAAAACCCAGGAAAGTCTCTGCCCTTCATCCCAAACTTTTAAACAAGATGGGACATCAGCCAAGCAATGACTGGTAGAGTGGGGCAGGTTTTTGGTATTCTGGGGTTTTTTTAAACACTTTTCTTCCTCTTCTTAAGGCAAGATCAAAGATATTAACAAAACCCTGAAACAAACACTTACGGTCTGCAGCTCTTCACAAGTGTTTTCAGGACACTTTCTACGGAACTGAAACAAGAAAGGAAACATTAGGAATAATAAACCATCACATTTCAGTGACAGCATAAAATACACAACCCTTTGCTGACCTTTGAGTGCTTAAGACAGTTGATGCAATTAATTGTCTTCTGTGAACATGCAGTAGCTAATTCCCTTCTACACAGACCTCATCATAGCAATTAAAATTGCTCTGCTCAGCTCCTGGTTCTACTTTTCATATACTACTCTGCTATTTACTGCTTTTAAGTGAAGAATTATTATCATTTCTTGGAAGTAACACTTGCATTTTACCCATGAACAGAATAAAGTCACTTCTTGGGGAAGTTGAAAACACAAACAGAAAAATGGGTTTATGGATTTCATGAATAAGCTAAATAAAGGCAACAGACTTCAGGAAGTTGCTATTTTTTGGCTCCAAACATCACATCTGACCTTTTCAATGGGGTTTTGGGTTTTGTCCAGTGGTTCTAAGAAAGAGAAGTAAACTGTGACTCAAGGGTTATTTCACTGTGGCCCCTCACAAGTAACAGCTGATTTTGGAAGTGTTTTTATCCATAGCAAGAACATTATTGGAGAGAGCATTTCAACACGTACTGTCACAGGATGCCACCAAAGCAAATTAAGGACTAAACCCCAAAATAATAAAGGACAAAAGGGAAGGGGAGCAGAGAGATCAACCAGTGGAACCACAAAGGTAGGTAGTAAATTGTCACGCTCCTCAAATCTTCCATTTATCACACAACCACCTCAAGACTAAATTGTGCTTTTACCCAAAAACATTCTCTGAATGAAAAAAAAAAAAGGTTCTGGCAGATCTTCCTACATCTTTTAGATATACTTTCTGTATTCTGCATAGAAATACTGCATCCTTTAGTTCACCACCCAAAACATACAGAAATGCCATTTTGCTCAGAAAAAGATGATGCAAATGTATCATCTTTAGCACTGAAGACCAATTAATTTTGAGAGACACAAACACTGAGCATGCACACACTGTCTCTCCAGTCCTTCACAGAATAACCTGGTCCCATCCACGGCAGGAAAGATAAAATATGGATAAACCAGTATTTCAATGCAAGCCAGCAAAAGCCCACCCAGCCCTCAGAGCACTACTGCAGTTCCAGCAGAGCCCTACGAGATGCAAAATTATGGATATTTAATGCAACAGTGACAAAGTCAAGTCAGGACCTCTCCCAGAAAGTAATTTTCGAGCTGACAGATAAACTCTAAAATTTGGAGAGGAGTCATCAAACAAAAATAAGATCAAACTCTGGCGGAAGCTCAGGAATATTCTGGGTTCAAGTGAATACTGTCCTTGAACAAGTCAGAAAATAGGTAACCAACGTTCCAAGAGTAGATAAATAAAGCATGAACCAGCAACATCCCTTAGGTGCATTAAAAATTAACATGATAAATGTTTGTGTGACAAAACAACCTCTTCCCATCCTATCACATTCCACTCAAGTGCCACCAAAGAAAACCTGAAGGATGGGAATTTTAATAAACACAGAGGCAAGAAATCAAGTTTACAGTCAGATGTCAGCATTTGTCAGTGTGAGAGAGCAAAGGAGAAAGACTGGGATGTCATCTCCTGGCTGCTGATCACAAATTTAGCAGGCTAGAAAATAAGAAACAACAGCAAGACAGTTTTGTACCAAAGGAACTTCCATCCAAGAGACAGTTCAAGTACAGCCCAACCAGAGGAGACACCCTGTAATATTCCCCTTTGGTGACTGCTAGCCTGGAAAGGACAGGACAACACAGCTGGGGAGAGACATTAAAAAGCAGCCAACACCACTTTTAAGGCCTATCATTAGTTATCTTTTTGGCACTACATGTTTATTTTCTTCTTTTGGAAAAGGTATGACGACACTGATTCGCAAATCTGGGTTTTCCCCCCATATTTTCAAAGAGAAACGTGTTTCAGTTAAAATGATTAACATATAAACTGGCAGTGTTAACTCTTACATCTCAAAAGGCAGTAAGAGCACAAGTTTCAGTTTTTCAGGAGAGGTCTGGGCTGTGAGGGAAATTCTAGCCCTGAAGTGGACACTCCATCACACAGCTTAAATGAAGACAATGAAAGGAGCAACCAGCTATGCTTTTATGAATTATTTCAATGAATTCCTAACTACCATCACTGGATTAATGCCACTAAACCTGCCTTTCTAAAGAGCCCCAAACAAAGCAAGACCCGCTGTGATTCCACTGCCACTCACACCCGTTTGCTGCACTTCTTGTACACCAGAATTCCTGACAGTTTCCCTGCAGGAACTCAGGGTAAACTCTTGATACAGAAGCTTTTCAGAGCCCCAGGGCTGTTGCTGGGTGGATTTTCCAGAAGCCATGACCTCACTGCTAAAGCACTTTCCATGATTTCATTGGTTTTAATAGGAAGGTACATTCACTCCATAACGTGCTCCTGATTTTATCCATAACCAGACACAACAACTACTCCACAGTAAAATCCACCTCTCCTTTGACCCCCTGAAATCCCTTTGCTGGTTAAATTAGTTAGAACAGAGCCACTGATCAGCCACTTCACACACGCTCCCTTGTTCCCCAATTAGAAAATTCCACATCCAGTGCGACATTCTCATAACCAGTGGTGTCATGTTAAACATTGGGCTTCCAGAACAATCATCTATGCAGGAAATTGCCCCTGTGTGCCAAGTGTTACAGTCCAACAGAACATGCAGAAGGTACATCGGCCAGAGCTGAACAGAAAGAAGTCTCTCTTACCACCTATGTAAAACATTAAGCACAAATGTTTTAGGTGAAGACCAGCCTGGTCGATATGAACTGAATGTAGAAAAAAAAAAAAAAAATAGAATTAAAACAAGAGTTAATTTAACAGCTATAAACCAAATCAGCTTTTAAAAAGTATGCCTTGACTTCCACCAAAAAGATACCCCCCCAAAAGAGAAGGAGCACCGTATGAGAAGGAATCGCACTGCATGGAGTGTCTGTAAAACCAAGTTAACACGAGCTGGGTGCTGCACACAGACCATCCCAGCTCAATCTCCTCCCAGCTCAACCTCCTTTTCCCTGCTGGGAAAGTTCCCTCCCCACTACCAAGTTCCTCACACAGTAAATGAGAAGAGACTCGACACCGCCCGCCCAGGGCAAGGTGTGCGGGTGCAAAGGTAAAAAGCACAATAAAAATAAACTAAGGGAGGCTCTGCTCTTTCACATTTATACCTACAATTACCAAAATAATGCAATGGAGCAAAATGACTTTTCCAGCTACAGAGACATGAGAGAAATCCAGCCTGAAATGCTCCATAACAAATAACAAGGCCCCATGTACTTTCTGTTCATGCCCCTTATCAGCAAGAGGACCTTCCCCTCAGGGATCACTCCCAGTGCTTCAGTGCTATTCAGAAAATTGTTTTTAAAAGCTAATTAAGCATTTTCACCTGCATTTCTTCACATGAAGTTTTAATTCAACCAAACATAATGCATTATCCATGTCCTATCTTTTAAAATCTATGGTTCATAGAGTAGGACCTTCTCTGATTGCAGTTATTAGGAAAATTGTAATTCTGAAAATTTGACAGATGGGGATTGGATTGACAGGCAAAGAAAGAAAAGAAAACAAGCTTTCATTTTTAAAAAATCAGTAGAATGTGTCTAAAATTCTTAACTGGGGGAAAAAAATGATTTCTCCCTCTCCTGGCATCGCTTTGAGCAAATCCACATGTTTTCTGTCAAGGGCCCTTGGCTTTCCTTGGAGTCCAGATGGATTTACACCTGGACTCCAGATTCTGGGAACAACTGCCACACAGGTATTTAAGGACAGCCCCACTTGTGGTTTGTCCCCAACCCCTCACTGTGCTACAGAACAGCAGGCACGTAACTTAATATCTCTGCTGGTTTTGCCTGGGATGAACTCAATTTTCTTGACATTCTTACCTGTCCTTAGCTCAACCCATGAGTTTTCCCACTTTTCCCCTCCCAGTTCTCCCTCCATTCTGTGAGCAAGTGGCTGTGCAGGGCTTAGTTGCCAGCTGGGGTTAAAGCATGACAATATTGTTAAATATTTCATATTAAATT
Source organism: Scytalopus superciliaris (assembly GCA_013400415.1). Lineage (NCBI taxonomy): Eukaryota > Metazoa > Chordata > Aves > Passeriformes > Rhinocryptidae > Scytalopus > Scytalopus superciliaris. The sequence continues at coordinate 334,695 of VXBX01004084.1, forward strand.
TGTTAAACCCTGGGTTATCACCCTAAAATAAGTTGACAACGACCCCTGTTCCAGTGTATTTAGAAATTAAGCTCATTCATAAAGAATCACCACGACAAACACAAACCCCTGGCAGAAGCAGATCCATGATTTAGTGCAGCCTTGCATGCAATTACTGAAATATGCTTCATGAAAATACAACCAGAATATCTCCCATGTATCAAATTCCAGGGATTAGAAGCAAATCACAAAGTACTTTAAAGCATTACAGGCACTTACGGCCCAGCAAATGTTTTAACATGCAAACTTACTTGGGAAACCAATTTAATCCCAGATGTTCTGTTTTGGAGTATAATATCCTTTCCAACATTTCATAAAGTGGTCTCCATGGTAACTCTAAATCATCCCTGGAAAGCAGTTCTTTTTTCCTAGTAGGAAACAAAACACCAGGCACTTCAGGATTAAACATTTCCATGGCCACGCTGCACAGCAGAATACCCCAATCCCTGCTCCCACTGTGGCTCCAGCTGCAGGAAGGCCAGGCAGGGCCAGGCTGACTGGCAGCATTCCCAAGATTTTCCTGACTAAGTGAAATAAACATTACCAAGTGGAGAGCCAGCCTTCATCTTTCTCCCTAGCCGAGATTAAACCTTAAGGCTTGGCTCTCTGAGATGTTTGCTCTTCCTAATAGGGGGAAACTGGCATTCTTTCACTTTCAGTGCCACTCCTAAAGCCTGTGTTTGCACAGGGAGAACTCCTGAACCCGCAGCACCTGCACAGGGCAGGTCAGAGGTAACTGGGGCAGAACACACCAGCACAAGACACACTGTTACCCACGTACAGAACAACACTGAGCAAGCGAGCAGGAGCTTTCCAGTGTCAGCAGAAAGGTGGACTTACTTGAGCAGGTTGATGAGCAGGCGAGCAAAGCCCTGCATCATGCTGATCTCCAGCCTGGGGATGGTCACCAACTCATAGAGCAGCTTGATGAACAGCACGTGATCCTCTCTGCTGAACTTTCTGCCATAGAGGCGGATGTACCTGCAAGCCAGACACGGGGTGAGTCAGCAGCATCTCAAACACCCAGCTCCCGAGCCAAACCCTGCTCACTCACTGCTTCAGGAAACAAAACTAGAGCCTGGCTCACCACGCCAACAAATGAGAACCTGAACAGACACAGCAAGGGGAGATGGGCAACTACAGCTGCAGGAAGAAGGATGGCCAAATAAAGCTGACAGTCCCCTAAGAGTCTACAAATACCGGAACCTCATGGACAGGACACAACCCAGAAGCTAAAAATACAACCCAAAAAGTGTTAAGTCAAGCCCAAATACAATAGCTTCCAGTAACAACTGAGGTACACACTGAGTTTTCCTGGTGGTGTGTCCTTCCTGGTGGCTACTTCCCTTATTTTTACTGTCTTCAGCAGGGGCAGATCCCTTAGGACTAACTCTGGAAGATGTGCTTGCTCTTTGCAAGTTGAGATTGAAAAAAGAAATATGTTTTACGTCTTAAAGGATATTCTGCACCAGAAAACCCTATATAAGGTTCCAGGGCAGCTTTATCACGTGGCACAACTATAAATTACTAATCACTGGGAGATAACTTCCCTTTTTATTACCGCTCCAACTATTCCTAAAGATTCACAGCAAATCTGCTTCCCACTTACTTCCCTTTTCCCATCGATTTCAAGGGGGTATTTTCACATTTGATGGGCAGTATTTCCCCTAACACTCATTTCAACGTGTTTTATTTATTTCAAACACAGAAGGGAACAAAAGAAAACCCCAACTACCTGGATTGGCCAGAGACATCCCTACCTACAGAATTACACCACCTGCAGCTGAACACCTACACTTTTCACATGCCTAAAATGGACATGCAAAAAGAATCCTCAGGGAAAGAAAAATGGGTGGCACAGATGTGATATAAGAGAAAAAGAAACTGCAGAAGCCTGGAGAGTAAGTTTTAACTACAAAGAAACAGAGAGATCCAATTTATCTGTCAGCTGCTATTTATAACCGAAAATAAAATGTTTGGCTGGTTCTCCTTCTTGACATTTGCTAACAACAGTTCTGTTACACAAAAGACTGGTTAATTAAGAAAGAAGAAGGAGCAAAGTACACAGAAATGTGCTGAACACAGAGATGTCACTATGCCCAAGCAGCAGGACCAGATGCCAAAGTGCTCCTGTATTTTATTTTATGTAGGAGGGAGGCAGAGTCTAAAAGGGTCCATTATTTGTCTTAATCCAACTGAGCATTAAGGCAATGACAGAAAATAAATACTTCCAGAAAGGGGTGCTTAGCCTTTTCCTCAAGATTAAATGAGTAAATTCTAACAGAGGGGAATGGGAATATTTCCAGAATATCCCTTCATAAGGAACAAAATCTCACCATTGCTATATAAAAGAACATAGGCAGAACTTCATGAACCCAGGGGCTAATTAGACACATGCATGTTTATCATATTTATAATACATGCTGGCTTTTTGGGGTTAAAAAAATAGTTAATTGGGTTATCAGGGAAAAATAAGTCTAGAACTAAACTTTTGCAAAATAAAAATAAGATTTCTTACATGAAAACAAGATCTTACATTGAGATCTGAACTCTTAATTCCACTGCCCTTTGAGGTCTCAGCCCCCACCTGTCCTGCAGAAAGGGTGAATTGGTTGTCTTTCACTGTGCTGGTCCCCTGGATTCTGATTTGGGGTTCAGCTACGTGGAGATTAAAACAAACCAAGACCCACCGATACAACCTAAACCCCCTGGCTAGGAAGTGAAACTCCAGTTTTCAGCTCCAACCTTTCTGTGCAGAGTAGAGGCTCTCTGGAGATGAGCAGAAGGAAGAGCCCAGGAGCCAGCTCCCTGAGCCAGGAGTATTGGGTGTCCAACCTCTCCCTCCACGAGCACAATAGCCCTATTTTTAGGAAATGCGCTATCGCACCAAGCGGCCACCCCAAAGTGCCCTAGAAAGTTGGCTGCTCTGCCACAGTTAAAAATTACCCTCACTTGAGATAAACACTGTGCTCCCCTGCATTCCTGGCTGCCCATTTGCACTTCCCAACACACAGGGTGGGATCCTGACTGGCTTAAAGCTCAGCTTTTGACAAATAACATGGAAACCAATGAATCACACTCAGCAGGACTATTTAAATCACATGCACGAAGCACACACATCCCTAGAAGGAAAAGCTTCTGTTTTGCTGATAAAGATGAGAGAAAAAGATGTAAAGCAAGACCTTTGGGCAACAGTGGTTAAAACACTCAGCTGAGTCCCATGGAGAGGTTTCCATCCTCCCTGTAACTTTGTGTCCTGTCATTCTCCTTCCAAACAGTGGAGTTGCATTTTTTCCACACCTTGCAGCAAGACAGTTAAATGTCATTTTGTAACAAGGCCATAAAATAACAGTCAGGGACAAAAACTGTGTCCCTCAGCTTCAAACATCCCTGTCTGTTGGAGCAGAAAGCACAGAAAGGCAATTGTGCGTTTTCCTGGCCACACAGTCAGTTCCATGTACAGTCACTATTAAACATCCACTTTATATTATTATGCTCATTTATTGGCTGTGTTCTAAAAATAATTTACAAAATTATCTATAAAACATGAAAGAGGGGAAAAATTGAAGGAGCAGCAACTTCTGACCCAGAGACCATAAAAGACTGTGGTGCAAGGCCAGTTAGGCAAATTCTTTTGCTGCAACCTGCTTTTCCCACACACAGGCTGGGGCAAGTCACACAGCTGAGATTCACTGCTCTGCTTTCACAACTGGGTTAGAATTTTACAAGATGCAGATTTTACCTGTCAAAGCTTATACTCTTATATTATACTCTTGGCATTATAATTACAGGTTGAACTGCCAGGCTTTGAGGCAAGGGGTTTTACTTGCTTCAGAAGCCACACCAAGTCATAAGTCCCTTTACTGTCTTCACAGAGGAGAAAACTCTCTCACCACACTGAGCCCTACCAAAGAACCAGCTATATCATTGCTAAAAACTACCCATAAAAGAACTATGCAAATCAGCTTACAGACACTCTGATAAACTCCAATTCTGGCTCTTTTCCCCCTCCCTGCTCAGTTCATGACATCAGCCCCAAACAGCTGCTCTTAAGATAAACACTTGCAAGTCATGTTTCCAGCTGTGGGGAGCACAAGAAATATACCAGCTCAGGTTCAGCTGGCACCGTGAAACTGGACTCAAATTTTAATTCAAAGAAAGCTTTGAGTTTCACTTTCATTCTTTGCTCTGGCACCAAGAGCTGTGTGAAGCTGTGAGTCCTTGAGGAGGTGTAACCATGCAGGTGTACCACCTGCCTGCCTATGTTTTGTTTGCTGTTTATAGGGTTGTACACCTATCAGTGTTTGTGTTAATTTTGTATTTGTACAAGAAATAGACTAAAGACACCAATCATTTCACAGAATACTGCACCCATCATACTATTATGAAGATTCTGAGCTTTTTTTATTTCATCTATTAATTACAGCCGTCCAGAAGGGAAAAAGGGAGCAAGCTGATTTGGAAATGAATCCCCAACTACCAAGAGACAGCAAAAGTTGGATTCTTTTGTTGTTATTCTATAATTTGACTTGGGTGTGACATCAAGACACCACATGGCTGAAGCATTTTATCCAGACCTAAACTTTTACTGACATGTTTCAGAGAATCCCAGAACTCTCTGGGTTGGAAGGGACCTGAAGGATCCCTCAGGCAGGGACACCTCCCACTAGCCCAGGCTGCTCCAAGCCCCGTCCAACCTGGCCTTGGACACTTCCAGGGATGGGGCAGCCACAGCTTCTCTGGACAACCTGTGCCAGGCCCTCCCCATTCTCCCAGGGAAGGATTTCTCCCTAATATCCTATCTTAACCTACTCTCTGTCGGTGGGAAGCCATTCCCCTCGTCCTGTCACTCAAAGCCCTTGTAAATAATCTCTCTCCATCTTTCTTGTCAGCCCCTTTAGGTCCTGGAAGGTGACAATTAAGTCACCCCTGGGCCTTCTCTCCACACTTAACAATCCCAATTCCCTCAGCCTTTCATCCCACCGAAGTACATTCTCAAGTCAAAAGAAGCAGCAACACATCTCTCACGTTAACTACACGAGCTTATTTTTTACTCCAAGCCCACTGTTTCCTTCCCTGCCCACACCAAACACTCAGAGCCTCCCTGCATCTAATATGCCACAAAGAAATCTCGGTACTAACAGGCATCAGACAAGCTGCAAACACACACAATGAATTCAAACTTCAAAGAGTAGGTGGAAAACCACAAATTAGAGCCTGCTGACCTTCCTGTGATTCATAAAGCGGCTCAGCAGCAGTTCTCAGCGGGCCAAATTCACTGCCCTGGAGCCTGAAGTGCTAACTGCAATTGTCATTTACAGAGTGAGTAACGGGGTGATTCTAACACAGCCCTGCACGCTTTGAAAGGGCTTCTGTGCCTATTCAGCCACGATTCAATAGCTAATGCCCACCTTCCTCACGGTGAGAGCTTCTAAAGCTGGTTTTAACTCGATGGGCGTATGAAGTTCTACGGCAGGTCCAGGCAACAGGTACCTCTGAGAGCAGTGTGGGTTAGCAGATGGCTGGGGGGGGTGGGAAGGGAAACAGTGTTGAACCGGCTCCAAGCGGGTTCAAACTGTCACATAACCAAACATGTGAGTCATTTTGCAACCACCAATGTAATTCTATCTAAGGCTGCCTCTTGGGAAACCAAAAGGCGCTTACATTTCAATACAGTCGTCCCTGGCAGGCTGGACTGGCATATGTGTATTAAATCCCTCCTTAATATTAAAAAAGCAACTTAAGTAAGGAGGAAAGTTGTAAGCAAAGGTCTCAAAATGGCACAAAACACATGTATTTCATTGTTTCTGGAAACGCTGATTACAAAAGCACACATGACATTCAGCAAAATAACTGGATAAACATGCAGGGAGTTTACTGATTGAAGCGACAGGAGTCACTGTCATATGACGCCACATCCAGTGCCAGTGTTCAAAAGAGCCAAGTATACTTTGTAAAACTCAAAACCAGAAACCTATGTAGCACTCGGTGCTATCTATGAAACCAACGGGGGGTTATCTGTACCAAAACCACCTTCCCCGCACGTACAGCAGAGCCAAAACCAGCACGAACTTCACCGAGCCAGAGTACAGCCAAGATATCAAGGACACCAGCGGTGTTTACGCAGCATTAAGCAGAATTTAATCCTGCCAGCAGTGACCCAACAAATCGCCTGTCTTGAGAAAGGCTTTGCGTCCCTGCAGAAGTTACACCGAGATGGAATCAACCACAACTTCCTTAAAAAGGCAGGGGGTGAAACAGGTGGCCAAGTAGAAAGAAAAACACTATAAACAGAGGAACAAACAGGCGCACAAGCGCTTAACTCGTAGAACGGGGAAGTTTCAGAGCGGCCGGCGAGCTCCTGCGGACGGAGCCACCTTTGTCCCCGTTTCCGAAGTGGCAGCGCTGGCGGGCCTTGTGCCAGGCGGGGACGGGGCACCGGGGGTGCCGGGACACCGGGGCCGTGCCCCAGCGACGCCGGGCAGCGCCCGAGCGCTGGGACAGCGGGACAGCGGGCTGTGCCCGAGCCCCGGGCCGTGCCCCAGCGGCCGGGCCGTTATGCGGGAGGGGCCCCGCGGGGCCGG
>VXBX01004084.1:341332-354601 GCA_013400415.1 Scytalopus superciliaris
GGGCGCTGCGGGCACCAGCACCGGGCACGGGATGGCACCGGCACCGGGGCGGGGGGGGACACCGGGCTGTCCCTGCGGGGCCCGCCCGGCTCAGCGTGCGCGCTCCGTGATGTGCGGGCTGCTGAGAGCCCGTCCCGCAGCGCCGCCGCCNAGGCCCCGCTGCCGTGCCCGTCCCGCCCCGGCACTCACGTCGAGAGCTTCCTGGTCCAGAAGAGCCCGCCGGGCCAGAGCTCCTGCAGCTGCACGGCGCGANCGGACACGCGGAGCTCCCGGCGCGTCCCACCGGGATGGAGGGGGTGGGAGGGAGAGAGGGAGCTCGGGGAAGGGCTGGGTCACTCCGTGAGCTCACAGGTCTCTCCCGGCCTAATTGATTCGGTGANATGTGCTGGAGGAAGCGGGCGGCCTCGGCCTCCAGGCGGTCGCCATAGGGCAGCAGCTTGTTGTAGACGATCTCCTTCTGCGGCGGCCGGGCCATGTCTGNTCCGTAATTAGCCCCGCAGTTTGATAGCAGATTGCGCCGCCGCCTAAGAGGCTTATGCGAAATAATAACGCCAGTCAGGAGGGCAGAGCTCACCCGCGGGCCGTGGGTGTGGGATAAACGCTGATGGATGTGTGATAACACCTCTGCTACTGCTGATAGCTGTTATCTCCAGCTGTCCCCAATAGAATTGCTAATTGAATTTCCCCTCAAGAATTACATCGTGGCCATACAACAGCTGCAAACTGATTAGATTTAAAGCTACTGACAAGGGCAAATCCTGTTTTGTGATCTTTATGCTCAAACTAGCTCTGCTTAAAATTAAAAAAAAAAAAAAGATGGCTAACTAAATGCTGGAGCACATCAGGGGGAGGAGAAATGCCACGGAAACCTAAAGATGACAAGCCAAGGCATCATCATGGCATTTTCCTGAGGAATGCACTCACACCATCTACTTTTCTCACCTTCTCAGACCTATGTTTTTAATAAGGAAGGACCGCTTTGTTTAGTGTCCCATACTTTTGAAATACTCTGCCATTCTTAGAAGAACTTGTATCACATGGTCTTGTACATTACATGTATCAACTTTTGCATAATTACAAAATAGCTGGACTTTGTTATTGTTTTTATTGTGAGTTGGCGTGTGTTTGCTGCCATCTTTCTCAGGGACTTAACAGTTCTGTTCTCTCATATCTACATGAGGCAGAACAATTAATTTGTGAATCTCTGCCCTTCCTGGCCTGAATTATGAAAATGAAACTTGATCATGGTCAGATTTATATGAGGATAAAGCATATCTTGGTTTAGTGTTTTGCTGGTGAAAACACCAAACAAAATGAATATGAAATGAGTAGTTTTATCAGCAATTCACACGGGGTTAAATTTGATAACTGGCCCAGAAGGTGTAATAAAAGAACAACATCCATGGATAGTGAAAAGGATAAGTGAAAATATATGTGAATTGAAACTGAAAAGACTAAAATTACTTATTTTTCGTCACTTACAGGCAATTCTTTATACTTAATATATAATTGCAATGGTAGCTTGTTCAAATAGATGCTTCCAATGGGGGAAAGTGTTTATTAAATTTGAAGCAGGCACAGTTTGTTTGGACTTGAGAAAAATAAAATCCAAATTATACTCCAAATTTCTGCAGTTGAAGTTGGCAGATACATAAGGAATTTCAAAGCTGCATTCTGTTGCTTCAAAGCCACGTTATAAAAGAATACTCCTGCCCTTTCAAAGCAAAGGTAAAACTGAGGCTTGATTTTTCACGCTTTTATGAGTGTTGTGCAATGTGAACAAGCACCTCTGACCTCAGGGAGCATATTTTGTCTGAACCAACAAGCCACCTCCTCATCTGTGACCTCAGACTAACAAGAGCCTTTCACCAGAATGAAACACTTACCTTTGAGGGACAACATCCCAAGTGTGCCATCAGCAGCTCAGCCAGCCATCCTAGCAGCTCCTCCTTCTCAGAAATATGATTCCTGTCTTCAGAATCTGAAACAAGGGAAAAGGAGAGTCCTACTCCATTCACAATTACAATAGTAAGCAAACACACGGTACTTGCCTTTTGAACGTATTTTCTGCATACTGATTAATTTAATGATTACATTTACTGTTTATTTAAAAACTTACTCTTTCTCCCTCTCTGTATGCCGCCATTCTGCTTTGTTAAACAGAAAAAAAAAAAAGATAAATTTTGCCAAGTGAGTCAAAAATAAATGTGTTCTTCGAGTTTGCAATATGTTTTGGCTGCAGCAGTGTGTGAGAGCACATTTGGTTCCCAAGTCACATGACGAAGGATGGGCCTTTCATAACACAGGACCCGTCTGTGCTTCTTTGCAGCAACAGCCTTCTCCTCTCTTATTAAGTAGGAGGAAGAATATGAATTGCCAGCAACCCAAATATGGCTGCCACCTGTTGGGTTTGGCATTAAAAGCCTGAGAACTGATGTAGTTGTGAGAAAACCACAGTCTTCCCATTCATGAGAAGTTTTGCCTGGTGACAGAGGCTGAGGGCACCAGGGAGTTGTTCACACCTTCCCTCCCTGGGCCGTGCCTGAGGGCAGCCAACACCAGCACTGGCACAGGGATTTGGGGACTTGTCACTCAGCCTTAACCCTGCTTTCCAGTATGTCTCAGCTCTCCAGCAATAGGTTTCCTTACAAAGGAACCCTGGCACAGGTTTCCCAGAGAAGCTGTGGCTGCCCCATCCCTGGAAATGTCCAAGGCCAGGTTGGAACAACCTGGGCTAGTGGAAGGTGTCCCTGCCCATGGCAGGGGCTTGGAACTGAAAGATCTTTAAGGTCCCTTCCAACCCAAACCATTGCATGGTTGTATGATTTTAGAGTCTGGGAAAGAATAGCCAATCCAACAGGAGCTTCATATTACCTGTATCATACCTCTCCTGGTCTGTGACCCCCATATTGCACAAAGCCCCATTACAGAAATAAAGAGGTATAACTTCCTTTTTTATGAGGATCCTCAGTCTTTCCCACACCCCACTGTTTCTAAATTGGTCGGTCATCCAAAGCTGGCACTGAAAAGTGCCAAAGACACAACTTAGAAACATGCCTATTGCATAAACTTCTATTTCACAGAGAATTTGTCTATTTGGGGGATGAGGGCAAGAACGATTGCAGCATCTGAACAAGGTGCCAAGGAACTTGAGCTTCCTGTGTAGTATGGGACAAAAATAGGTTCTTCTAAAGTGTGATTCAGAAGAACTAATTTTAGGTCCCTAAAATAAGGCTGCCTAAATACTCTATGACATGTTTCAAGTTGGATGGGGAGGTGGGTTCAGTGTCACCTACAGCACATAGGCTGAATATTGTTCTGTTTCTGTAATGCCTGTTTAAATCTATATATTCTAATATAAGTGGAACATTTCTCAGTTTAGCCTCTGAGGCACCTGGGAAGGGGTTTAAGTGTTATTATGGGCACCTGAATAATTTGTAAAACTCTACTACATAGACAAGACTGACCAAATATGTGCAACATTGTTATCCTCTCTGCATTCTCAGTGGTTCTGTTTATGAGATGAAATCCATCCTCAATTATATCCATTCACAAGATACTGTTTGCTCTCCACTCTTTCCCAATTAAAGTTAGTGGGTTACTGTTTTTACAATGGGCAGCCACTGCTTGTACAAAAACAGGACCTAAATCCTCCTTAGTGAAATTAATTCATTTATAGCAAAACTGGTTTTCTCTTTCCAATCCCTGGATTTGTTCTCTTTATGTGCTTTAGTGCCTAAAATTTGGAAAGCAAAAATGTCTCAAATCCACATAAGAGAATATGCCTTTGACAGTCTGTTTCCTCTACATATCTGAAACTCCCAAAGATATCCTTGGAAACTATTGTGCCTGCAGGGAGGAAAAGCAATAGACTTGAGCCTCATTGTAAGAGGCTCCTTCCAAATTACTCACAGCTATTTGAAATACATAATAATTCCTTGGACATGACAGAAATGCAGCCAACTTTGGGGAAAGAGACTCCTTTTTTGTTTGTTTGTTTGTTTTTCCTCTGGAGCCGTTGAGATGGATTTTTCTGTGTCACTGTCTTGCCAAAGAGAAACCAGCTGCAGAGGAGCATGTGATGACAGTCAACTCCCAAAGGTCAATCCTAGGGATTCTGCTGTTCTAGGACATCACAGAAACACAGTCCCTTGGCAGCCCACAGTCCCTCACACAGACACTGCTCATTATGGACTTGGGTGTTTCAAACAGCTGCCCTTGTTTGCCAGGGCACAATTGTGACAGACTTCACCCCTAGTGCTTGGGTAGCTCATCATATATACTGTTTTTTTAGTGGTAAATGTATCTTTTGCAGCTTCATCTGCAGTTCTCGATTCTCTGGTTTGTCTGTTCACCAGCGAGATAGGAAACTGGCAATGTCTGTTTGACAATAAAAAAAATGTAAGGTCTGTTTTCCCAAGCCAGGATAAATCAAATAACAGCCAAAAAATCTTTGTGCAGGTTTCCAGCCTTGTTTCAAGCAGCATTCAGCATAAATAACTATTGTGCTTATCGTGGCTGTAGCTCAAGTGGTTGTTCAGGCTTTGATTCTTTGGGTGGATTGAGTGTTCACTGTTTGGACATGTGGATCAGAAGTATTTACATATTTATGAATTCTGGAAAAGAAACAAGCTCACTTAAATATTCCCTTAAGCAACCAAGCCTTTCTCTCCTGCTAAAGAATTGTTTATCCTTTGCTCCTGGTTTTGTGCATGGAATCTGCATGGGAGACTTTTTGGCACGTTTCTGAAACAGCAGCTTCTCTCACGGGATATCATGGAGACACCCAGCAGATTAACAAACCTCTGAGAGGATCACATGGAACAAACTCAGAGCTATCTAGGATTCATTTGGTCTAACGTGGCATCTTGTTTATGCCCATGTCCTAGTAACGTGGGGATAATAACTATAATTGCGTCAGGGGTGTGATTATGGCAATGCCAGTCCTGCTGAGTAACACTGAGCTTCAAGGAACTCTAAATTGGTTTATTATTGTCTCAAGTGTCCCATTAAGAAATGCTCAAGGTGAAACAATGACTGTAAATTAACAGCCTTGGAAATATAACTGTCAGGAAGGCCGTTTGAGGTAGAAGGAATGTTCTAATTAAAGAACACAGTAGGCCTGTAAATTCAGAGAAACCCCACGGAGAGGGAAAAGTTTCTTTTGCCACATCTGTGATTTGTTACTTTGAGGCCAAACCCAGTGGAAAACTGAGCCGGGTTCAGCCCAAAGCCATCAGCTGCCCTTCTGCTGGGCAAAGCACCAGGAACTGGGCGAAAGGACTATGGGGGTTTTAAAAATTCCAGTGAGAAAGAGCATCTGTCTTGAACAAAAAGAGCAGAAAAACCAGCTTGTAATCTCCAGAGAGGGCTCTGCAGGACAATCCGGTGGGTGTTAACTGTTGATGTGATACCACTATCTACAACCCCCATGTGTTTTCTGGTTCAGTAGCACTGCAGTGGATGGATACAGAACCTGATTCATGCTTTCTTGGCTTTGCCAAAGGCACACTCAAATCCTGTAACTGTGCTCTGAATTAATCTGCTTACCCAAAGACAGAGATGGGAAAATGGTTGTTCTTGGAGATTCCAGCCCCCTTTGCTTGCAAAGATAGAGTCATCAGCGTTTCTGGAATGGTGTTAGCAGGAGGCTTGACAGGCTCTGAAATTAGAAGAAACTGGGTCAGAGTCACTCTGGCTATCCCCAAATATGCCCAGCAAACAACCACCTCTGAAAAGAAGGGTGTTTTCAAACAGGAAGTTGGGAGGAAAAGGAATTTGGGGTGGTGTCAGGGTACCAGAGGTGTTGCCAAGTACAGAGCACCACTGGGCTGATGTGCTTTAGCTGCACCACAGCCCATCAGACAGCCAGTGAGGACCATCAGCCCTGACACCCAGTGCCATCCCACCTCTGCAGAGAAGGTGTGGTGGCATCCCCCAGCTCGCCAGGGGTTTCTCAGGGAGCAGCTGGTACCATCAGGCTGGCTTTGTTTTGTATTTCCTCCTGGCTTCCTTGCTGTGATTTTTTTAAATGTAGACATTCTAGTTTCTCAGTAGATCCCCGGGCTCTGTGCTTTATTCTCTCTCCAGCCCCTGCAACATTTATTTTCTCCAGGACAGCTTTCAGTTTCTTTCAGACTGACCCCGGTCTTTGCTGCGGAAATGTGCAAGAACATTTTCCTGTGACCAGACCAAAAGCAAGAACTAAAGATTAAGAACTGGGCGTGCATACAATCTTACTTCCCCTCTGCATATTCTCCCTTTCCTTCAGTTCACAGGCAGACACCCTGATTAATAGCGCTAAATTGGTTTTTCAACCCCTCATTCATCTGCTTTTTAAGCTCATTATGTTCTGGCATCATGTTCTGCAGCCACAGTTTCTGATTCATGCGCAATGGGAAAGTTGTTCCTTTTTTGACTGTCATGGAATTTTTATCTGGTGGGTTTTTTATGCTGCAAGTTCTCCTATGTAAGAATTAACAAGGCCTCTTCACCATCAATGATTATACAGACCTTTGTGGCCCACAAAAAACACGCCAATTGGTCCTGTTTTATCAGAACTGCTCAAGCTTTTCCTCGGCTGGATGGGAAGATGGCACCAAGTAGTGTGAGAGTGGATGGGAGCTCAGGTCTGACAGCGTCCCCCTTCCAAAGGCAAGAGAATCCATCTCCCTTAGTCCAGGGGCTGATTTGCACCAAATTTATCACAAGTTAGTGTCTTCGAAATCTGCTTTTGGCTGGAGTTTTTCAGCAGATTCACACCTGGGGAGTGGCACGGGAGGTGGACACGGTGAGTGTGCAAACAGCACTTCTTCAGGGAAGAATTGTGATTCTTACCAGTTTCCCTGTACTAGTGCCAGGTCCTGCACCAGGGAACTAGGGAGGGAAACCATGGATGGAAATCAGAAGGACCTTCTAAAACCCTGTAATAACAGGAGAGAGCTCATTTGATCTGTTTCAACACAAACTGTCACTTAAGCCTTCGAAGCTGTCCCGATCCAAGTATTAAATTCACTGATGGCACAGGCTGCACTAACACAGCTCAAGATCCCAAAATACTAATTAGGGCTTCTCTTTGTTGCTTTTGAGAAGAACTAAAGGTCCAATCCAGTTAAGGAGAATGAATCAAATGGTTTCACAGAACGGCAGAATGTAAGAGCTGTCAACCCACCTCCCTGAGAAACCATTCCTTTACCAACCCACGCTCTTTTGTGCATTCTTAGATCTTTTGTAGAGCCCTAAATCCTCCCCAAATCTGACAGTATTGTTCTAGCAGCTGTGGGAAGGGTGATACTTAAATTTCCTGCATTTCATCTGGAATAAAGAACTCACATCCCCTCCTCATCCTCAGCATGCTGTGCAAGAAGAGAAAGTATGTGTCAGCAGCATCTCAATGTGTTCCTCAAGTTTTAATGAGTTTCCTGTGAATGGATATTTCATAAATCAAGTGTCAGATAAATCTCCTGCTTTCCTATCAAACCAAGTGACTAAGGCTTTGAATGTGCTCCTTCTAAGTGTAAGAGGGGAATTTTAACATTGTTTGCACGCAGAATAAACTTTTCCTGAATAACATTAATTTTGCCTGTTTGTTAGTTTAGAGTCTAATTTATGTAAAACATCCAGGTCTTGGATTTACAAAATTAAAGTATTATTATGGTTTAACTGTCCCTTTGTTCACAAACTGCTTGTAAAGTTGGCTTCATGTAAAATGATGATCAGTTACACTTACCCTCCGTAATGCCATTATTCCCCCCAAAATTTAAATCCTTTAAATTGAAATAATTTAAGTGTAGGCATTATAGTAGGTGGGCTTGTACTTAGATTTAATCATCAAGCCAAGACTGACTCGACCCTTTATGTTAGCAGAGGACTGACAGACTTAGCCCCAAGTTACACCTGATTCTTGTGCTTTAGGACTCAATGGTTTATGAGTCACATTTTTGCTTGAAATGGATTCTTTTTGCCATAGGACACATCAATTCACATGTTCATGTTTTAATTACCAAGCACTTTATGGTTTAAGAGAACTTTGCAACAATGACACAAGTTTTCAGGGTTGATTTTCTCATAGTAAGTATTTGCTTTTACCTAATAGTTTAGTTCCTTATGTTGATTACAGATTAAAATTTTACTAAAGAGTCTTTCTTTTTATATATCAGTGAAAACACTTTGAAAAGCTTAATTTAAACTAAAAAAAAAAAAATAAAATCTATACTTTGTTTTCATGTGGTTTTGTTGGTGCAGGTTTAGGGCTTATTGCCTTAGAGGGGTGTGGCGAAGTGTTAAGCAAACCAAGGGCCTTGACAAGGCAACAATAAAAACATGTTGAAAAGTGGGCAGAAGTTTAGTTCCATCAAATATTCATCTATTGAGATGATGTCAAACAAATTATTGAGCTGTGAGTAGGATCCCAGGCAAAAGAACTTTGGGGATTGCTGCTTTAACTTTAAAAATAAAAGCTCCTTTCAGAGAAACAGGCAGTTGACAGGACTTCATGCCCTAGACAGAATCAGGGTATAACACAAAAATAAACCAAACCACAAAATCTACACCATGTAGCCTGGCCACAGGAAAATAACAAGCTCCCAATTTTGTATCTGTCACCATATCTCTCGGGTTACTTTATGTAAGCACTCCAGGACTGTGGAGCACGAGAGGGCCAGATTGAGGTGCCTTCCCCACGCAGTTTGGCTGCAGCCCTGAAACGCGATCTGCGTGGGCAGGACTGTGGCCCCGCAGAGCACCGCACCGGCCTCCGTGGGCCGCTGCACAAGTGTGGGGGCCTCCCACACGGATCGGGTTCCTGCATCGCCGCCCTGTCTCAGAAATGGGTCGGGAGACAAGTGTTGCAACCAGGTCACCTGCCTGTGCTATGGCCACGCTGCAGAGTCATCTGTAAAGTAATTAATCACTCAAGCGCCAAGCAAATCTTTCAGCAAATTGTTGTTTGCTGCCCGCCCATCATTCCTCCCCCGGGTTTGTTTCTGATTGTTCCAGAAGGTGATCAAATCCCCTTTCAAAACCAAACACAGGATTTCTTTCAACCTTTCTGCTGGAGTGTTTCTTTAGGCCACGCAACAATAATTACAGCATAAGCAACCAGGTAGATCCCTCTCAAAGGTGTGATGAAATTTATGTGGCTGGATTTCAATTTCTGCAGTTCTACAGTACAGAGTAAGTTTTCATTTATGCTGCAGCTAAAGAACACAATCCCCTCCCGTGTTGTTCTGCTGTAACATGGGACTGCATTTTTGGCAGACACTACTTTGTTTTGTGGCTTATTGACTTATATTCACGTATCTTCTTTTAACAGACACCCTTTTTCTACACAGTGCTTAGACTCTCTATGGTAGATGAACAGAAAGCCTCAATCCTGACTTCAGTTGACACTTTTATGTCCGTTCCACTTGGTTTTTAATTCCCTCTAGATGAGCTGACTCATGGCCATTGGTAGCAGTGCTAGCAGACCCCCTACAGGCCAGGAACATTTCACTGTCTTGTGCTAAAACTTATGGAATAGAAGTTATTTTATGTTTATTTCTGCACAGTTACAACATTTTTATTCAGCAATTCTGCAACAAATAATTGTTTTGTATCTTATACTGAAGGAAGCAGACTAAAGCTCTTTTAGAAGTCCTCTGTGAGGCTGTCTTGCACTTTAGGCTTCCAAATATTATCTTTAGTGCCAAAAAGAACAATGTTACTGATAAAAAATGAACTGCATAAATTGAAACTGGGAGATCAAGCCTTCAAAGAGTTTTCAGTGTATTTAGACACGATGTAAGTAACGACTGCAAAAAAAGACCCTGAAAAAGTTTGTACAGCTTTGAAGTAGCGACAGCAATCCTATTAACTTTCTTTCAGAAAGTTATGGGATATAATGGAATTTAGGAGAAGAAAACATTTTGGGGGAACAAGTAGAAGAGGAAGGGAAGACGTTTATAATTTTGTTTGAAGAAGTAAACATAAAGGAAGGGTAGTGCATTACCTTAAAGAATAGAAAATACACTCTGATACATATTACAGTTTACAGAAAAGAAGCCAAAAAAAAAAAAAAAAGAAGCTGAAAAGGCAAAACTAAACTTACACAGCTCCTAACTTTCTTCCCAGGTACTTTGTGTTCCCTAAGTAACAGCAATAACCTGGCCATAGCAGCAATGGCTTCTTTTATGTAGAGGCCTTGGTGTCCTCTGGGAAAACACACATCAAAATCCTCTAGGGACTCTCTTCAGGTGAATCAGGGGGAGTTTGGTCCAGGTACACAGAGCTGCATACCTGAAGATATTATCTGGAAACTGCTATGCTAAAAGGCAGCAGGGAACAGAGATGCCATCATGGGCAGATTCTTTTATCAAATTCCTTTTCTATTCACAGTGGCCAGTGTCAAGGCCACCAATAGGTCTAATCCCCCCAACCAGCCTCAGCTGGGACCCAGCCACACCCCCTCTGCTCGTTGGTGCAGGAGCTCTATTTAAGCTCAGGGCTGAGGAGAGCTCTTTGCTACAAGTTACAGGTAGATTTGTTTTCAATGAGGGTTTTAGTGTTGTCTCTTGTTTGGACTTTCCTTTTGTGTGTAGCTGTGCTTCCAGCTTGGCCTTCTGCTCCTGGAGGAACCCTGCTGCCCTCCCCTGGCTCTGTCTGTCCAGGTACTGTGAGACTTGTTACTCGTGTGCTGAGGTTGCTCCTTGTGCAACCACCTCTGTGCTGTTCCCTGAGGTTTGGCTGCAGTGGTGCTATTGTAGGCTTTTAGTGTTTCCCAATAATAATATTATTTTGTGTACTCTTTTTCTATGCAATAGCTAAAAGTGACAATGAGGGATATAATGTTGCTGTGCTTGGAGTGAACATCAAAAGGATTTTTTTAAAAGGCTTACTGCTCAGAGTAGGGGCAGAAGACCTAGTGGTGAAATTGGCCCTATCTACAATAGAGCTTTCCTAATTGTAAAAAAACTTGATAAGGAAACCACCCTCCTAGGCAGCTTCCAGAATAGAGGGGCCCTTCTGCACAAGCTGAAGTTGTAGCAATAGTGGTACTTTGATGACACTGTGCTGGGAGTGAATCTGTGTATCAGAGGTGAGAACACAGAAGTGTCTTCTGCAAGAGGGAGGAAAATAAAAGCTGGCTAGCACAGACCTGAATTACTAAGTAATCACAACAGAAAGAGTGGAATTAATATGGTGAAGTAAGAGAGGAGTTTTTAAAAAGTAATTGCTGTTGAGTGTAGCAAAGGCCTTGGCAAGCTGGCACCATAATTCTGCTGGAATTCAGTGCAGCCTGGAATTTCTTACTCAGACTGATTGGCTGCTGCTGCTTTGCTTTAGTAATAATAAGGTGAGTCTTATTTACTGAATAGCAAACTGAGTCCAGGAACAGGGAAGCTGGCAGCAGTCTGTGGCTCTGTGTTTGTGTCTCCAGATGATCCACGTGTGTTACTCCATCACAGCGTCTGTTTATGTGAAACATACAGTTTGTTTGTTTGTTGCAGGTTCATAGTCACTTGCATTCCTCTGCAATATAATCAAAGACTATGTCTCATGCCTTGACAGCTGGAGCTGTTTAGGAGTTTTTACAATTGGCTGTAGCTTTAGCAATTGCAACCAACTGATTCTCCTCAGGCCAATGTCAGCACCCTGGAGTAAACAGCTGGAAGGGCGAGAGGAATTCAGAGCTTCATGCAGACTGCCTGCATTTTTGGGTAGTGTGTGCTAAAGCTTTATTGCTAATTAGGATGTAGGAATACTGTTTGACTTCTAATATTGATTGCTTTGACAGTAAATATTAAGTGTTTAGAAGTCTCATCTTTTGGAGTTCTTCAGGCTCTGTTACTTGCCATGAAATAGTAAGAAACTTGAGCTTGTCTAGGGGAAAGGTGGCAAGATGTTCTTAGAACAAATAAAAACACCTCTTAGGCTGACTTTTCTGAAACAAGACAGTGGCAGTAGCTAGACCAGAGAGTGGCTTTTCAGT
Organism: Scytalopus superciliaris; assembly: GCA_013400415.1. Classification (NCBI taxonomy): domain Eukaryota; kingdom Metazoa; phylum Chordata; class Aves; order Passeriformes; family Rhinocryptidae; genus Scytalopus; species Scytalopus superciliaris. Next base: position 353,301 of record VXBX01004084.1, read on the forward strand.
GTAATTAAGCTGCTATTGTTAATCTGTTTTTTACCTATCCTGCTCTTTGCTGCTGCCAGGTGGCAGTAAATTACAAAGGATTTTCTGTGTGTCCTGTGTTCTGCTCTTTTTTTCTGTGGAATCCTCCTCTTTCAAAACAAAATGGTGCTGGTTCCACACTAGTAAAATGTACGGCCCCTGTAAAAGACAAGGGTTTGTGTCACATAGTTAAAGGAAATGATCAAGTTTTGTCCATTGTGCTCCTATTCCGTGTTATACTGGAAGCTTTCTGGTTCCATGTGAATATTTGTGTTCTGTGTTGAATTGAGGGCTTGTTTCTGTGAAAAGGAATGTTATTATTTCTCTGGTACTTCATGTATTTTTAACCTCCCTCGAGTCTCAAGATCCAAATCTGTGAACAACTCAGTTGTGCTGTGTTACTGTAGGACACAGAGTTGTATGTGGAAGGGAATTGCTTAAAGGGGGAAAGCAAATAAAATTATGATTTTCATTTTTATTTGAAAATCAAAGTTAACTTCCCTTTCATGAGCAAGAAATGTCAAGTTCATCTTCTCAGGTTGGTTAAATGCTGTTCCTAGTGTAAAATTCTGCCTCAAAATGCTCTGAAAAAAAGTAGAATGCTCCAGAGAAATAATTTTGTGGTGTTTGGTTGGAGACTCATGCTACTAAATAACAAGTTTTTGACTGTTTTTTGCACAAGTGATGTACAGATAATAGAAATTATGTGGTGACACTTCTGAGAAAGTTTGCTAATGAAAACTAGTAGATACCACTGAAATCTGGGCAAATCGCTTGCATGAGGTGAGCTTCTTGTCTCTTGCATCTGCTTCTCTAGCTAAGTTTGGTATTTACTCCAGAACAGGGGAGAGAAATAGGCTGTTAAAACTCTGGGTGAGGGCTCAAGTCATGTGGAGACGTGAGGAAAGCCTGTCACACAGCTTTGTGAGGGATACCCGAGATAAATTTATGGGGTGTTTTTTTTTTACGTTTTAGCTTTCAACTACTTAACTTCCCACAGGATCACGCAACATTACCTCAGTCCAGCCACGTACGGAGAACGCTTTGTTTCGATGGTTGCTGCAAATCCCCGAAGGGCGGTGCTGGCCCACCTGCGCTGGATGCTTGAGGGACCCCCAGGGGGGCCAATGCGGCAGCGCAGCCCGGGGAGGGGAACGCGCTGCTCAGGCACCGCTCCCTGAACACGCTTCTGATCGCAAATAAAGCGAGGATCACCTGTGAGGGCTCTGTGGGGCCGCGGCAGATGCCGTGGCCGGTGGGGCAGTCAGGGCCGCCCTCGCCCC
>VXBX01004084.1:354619-406073 GCA_013400415.1 Scytalopus superciliaris
CCCTCAGAGGGTTGGCCCCCCCCTCAGAGCGTTTCCCGCCCCCGGCCCTGAGGTGCTCTCTGAGGGGCGCTGTCCCCGCTGGCTGTCAGGTGTGTCCCCGCCACCCCCGCAGAAGGAGGCGGTTCTCCCCTCACGGAGTGCCCGGCGCCTCCCTCGCTGCCGGGGCTCGGCTCGGGGCGCCGTGCCCTGCCCTGCCCGCCCCGCCGCCATTCCCCGCTGAGGCGGCAAGCTTGATCCTCGCGCGGCGCCGGCCGGCCGGGCGGGCGCTGCTGCCATGGCCTCCCTGGCCAAAGCCTCGGCCGCGCTCAAATCCGTGGATTACGAAGTGTTCGGGAGGGTGCAAGGTAAGGGCGGGCCGGGGTGAGGCGGCGGGAGCGGCCCTGAGGGCAGGGCCGGGAGGGCCCTGCGGGCGGGAGGGCCGTGAGGGCAGAGCGGCCCTGAGGGCAGCGGCGTGAAAGGTGAAAGGGAGAAGGGGAAAGGCTGCAAATATCGCCCCGCTCTAAGGCTGCGCTGCCCCCGAAGCACGGGCGGCTCTGTGCGAAGCGGTGCCGGTGGGTTGGGCGCGGTGATGTGGGATGGCCCCGCCTCCATTCACACGCTGCGGCCTCTTCATTAACGCTAAGTGTGTTAATGAAAGCGATCGCTCGGCAAAGGGGACGCTCCAGGCCAGCGTGTACCGAAATTCTGTGCGGTTTGTGTAAGGTTAATTTCGCAACTGCTCTGAAATGGGTAAAGCCACCAAAGCTCCTTTTGACAGTGTGATTAAACCACCACGAATGGCTTTGTGTGCAGCTTGCTGTCCTTTGATATTAAGTGAAATTCCCGCAAGTGGTATGGTTTCAAATTATTAATTTTTATTTTAGCGCTTGCTTTCTTTCTTTTCTAGGTGTCTGCTTCAGGATGGTAAGACAGTACTGGATTTACCAGCTGTACTTTATAGTATAATATTTCCAGTGCTAAAAATATGGCAGCAGGTCTGTACAGGGTAAATATATCCAACCTGAACTTTGAGTTCTGGGCTAGATGGTTAAGTATTACAGGTGGATTTAAAAGGAGGGAAACGGTTTTATATTAAAATGGATTTTTAAAAGCTGTTTGTGTATTATCTAAGGGTTGTGTTTGTATTACTTGTAACAGCCGCCAGAATGTTGCAATGCACTGGTCTTTAAAGAGGTCACATCTGAAGTTCTTCATTGACTCCTGAAACAATGTGTTCTGTTTTTTTTTTTTTTTTTTTTTTAATGTTAATACAGTGCCTGTATTTAAGAAAACTCAGTGTGTGTCCTTGGAAAAATGTGCTACAAAATGTCTGCCTCACACCCCAGACAAGCACCTTCACCAGCTCCCAACATGCAGCAGGTGGTTTTACATTTCACAGAAACCCAGGAAAGGACACATTTCAAATAAGCGGTTCTTGGTCTGAAAATGAAGAACAATGCTTAATATTAAACTGGAAGGTTGTATGCACATATTATATGCAGTGTGAAATAGTGCTAAATGGAAATGAAAAGATTACAATAGAGTATGTCTTGAATTTAAATACTCTGTCAAGTGGGAAAATGTAAGCCCAAGCTTGCTTTGCCTCCCTAATCATCTTAAAAAAAAAACTTTTCATGGTTAGCAACACCTTTTTCCTTGGTTTAATCACCCCAAAACATGTTTTGTTTTTTTTAAATGGTGTCATTAATGTGAAGCCTGGTCTTTGACACTGTGAGTGTCTCAAGAGGCTGGTTATGCAGTGTGCATTTGGGACACATTCTAAAATGCTTGGTGGCTGTTTCCACCAAACTATTCAAAATTCTCAGGTCTTCTTGTTGGAGCCATCAGGTATTGATGTTCTATAATACAACAGAAAAGCTATGGGCTAGGTTATCTTATACTTCTTCAACATGGAAGAAGCAAAAAGAGGAGGTATATTTATACAAACAAATTTATTAATGAAGTTGTGTTATGGCTAAAAGTGTTTGTTGCCCTACATTGAACAAAAATTTAATTAATTTCTGCAAAACAAACTTTGTTTCCTACCATTTCAGTGTTCAGAGACAAATTATGCTTGTATTTTATATGCCCATGAAAGAAAATGAAAAAAAACCCTCAAGAGATAGGGTACTTGGAAGTTGTGGATTTCATCACAAGAAGTGAGTGGCTGGAAACCAGCATTTTTTGTGGTATTAAGTGGGGTTTAGAAAACCCAATAGAATTAGATTTCCTTTGCTGCTATTAGTGGAAATGTACCATTTGGGGATAAGATTCAAAGGGTCCAAGTCAGGTGTAAAGGATTTAGAAGGAAACTGGAGAAAATGAACTGCAGAGTTTGTAACAAATTTAATGACTCCAAACATTCTTGCGGTTGCCAAAGAGGGAAATGAGCAGGCACAGCAGCTCTAGAAAGGAATGGAGTAGGTGCAAGGGAATGGTGTGGGATCAGGAGAGTTCTTTGTGATCAAAACATCCTTCTTTTTTGAAAACTGGCTGCTGCAACTCCAGAGCTGACACAAATATCTGAATGCCTGAGTATGAGCATCACCCATAGGTTTTTATTGAAGCTGTGGAAGTGGGGTTTGAAGTGTTATTCTTGTGGTGGTTGTGCTGGCACTGATTGTCCTCTCTTTATTTCCCAACTCAGTACACAGAAGAGGAAGCCAGGAAATTAGGAGTGGTTGGCTGGGTTAAAAATACCAGCCAAGGAACTGTGACAGGCCAAGTTCAGGGCCCAGAAGATAAAGTAAATGCAATGTAAGTAATTTTGTAGGTTTTTTTTTTCTTTGTCTTACTAAAGTAGTTTACAGAAGCGTTTTTAATAAAAAGTGACAGGTAGATTCATGTGTATGTAATGTAACACTGCTTTCAGCCAGGTTTGGAGGTAAGGAGATATATTCTTTAAGCTTGAAAAATAGTAGCATCAGCCAGTTTTAATTTCTAGTGTCACACAGTTGATCAATGTATGTCCTTGACATCCTCACTTACTGTGAAATGAAGAAAAAGCCTTTATTTGTGTTTTCAAGTCATCAAAACCTCTCCATTAAGAAATGGACTGAAGAACTTCTTGAAATGCTTGTTCAGCGTGTACTTAAATCAATTTAAAGGAAACTAGGTTTAAATATGGAGTTTTTTCCCGATTAAAAAAAAAAAAAAAACAAACCAAAAAACCTAATACATTAATACACATTTATCCGAGGCCTGTAGTCTCTGACATCTGGAAATAATTTCTGATGTATTTTGGTGTCTTTAAAAGAATGGGTAATAATTTTCTTTATTAAATTGCCAATTTCCAGAAGCTTAAAGCAATCACTCTGAGGAAATGATGCCTGGAAAAACACAAAGCCCAATTCAGTTGCTTCCAACTATCACTTTTTGCAAGTGTATATAAGGAGATCGTGGGAGTTTTTAAAAAATCCTTCAGGGGTTTGTTCTCTCAAAAAATGAGGGTAAAACTTTCCTTTTATGGATGGATAATTATTAGTGCACCTTCTGCCAACTCTTCCCATACAGGAATTGCTTCAGAACTCAACTTGAATACAGAGGAGTTGGCTTCCTGCACAGAAAATAGTGTTACACTTGCTAGGAAAGAGATTTATCTATTATTTGTAGTAATTTTCTTCTGGTTTGTGCTTAACATGAGGTTGCTTATCTTAGGCTGCAAATTATTTACAGACTCTAAGAAATGTCAGTCCTTTTCCTAGAGAAAGTTTATGTTTATTTTCTGAAAGAACTTTGTCAATAGCCTGATCTGTTTTGTAAACTCAGTATCTTGGTACCACCCACCCCCTCTGGTTAATTTAGGACATGAAATTGACTGTGTGAGAGATCAGGATTTAGTTTCTATTTGCTGGGGTACTTTTCATTTAAAACCCACACATTTGGAGCAAATAAAAAATTTACTTTCACTTGCTGCTTCTTTATCTGACATTGGAAATCAATGTTTTCTTCTGACATGGGAATAATGTGGCAATGCTGAGGGTGAAGTCTGATTTTGAGGTAGGTATTATTAAATTGAGGATCCCAGAGTAAAATGCTGAAGTAGAAAGACTTCCTCGCTCCCTGTGTGCACTCCAGTGTGTGGAAAAGGTAGGGAGTTTATTTTTGGCATTCATTTGGCAAGCTTGCATGTGAAAAGGGAGCTGTTGTTTGGCAACAGCTACTTTGAAAGGCCTTTATCTCTCTGTTAATACCTGTAAATAACAGATAAAAATGAATTTGAGGTTCTGGAAGTTTTTTTTTCCCATAGTTTACAGTATATTTTTTTTTAATAATGCTCAGTCATGATTCCTGTGACTTCATAATACTGTGTTCTAGATTCAAGGGTTATTTAAATGCTGTATGAAATAACCAAAATGAGGCTTGTTTCTGTATGGCAAGTGGATAAGATACATCAATAACTCGAAAGATACATTTGTATTCCAGCTGTGGTAAATCAGGGGGAAATTCTGTCACCAACTCCCTGTGCAAGCTCTGGTTTGTGTTTGCTGGTGATTCAGAACTTAAAGGACTGTGAAAAGTTCTTAAATATGCAAGCTCTCCAAATTTTTGAAGAATGTGGATACTTTTCAGAGACATAAGTGCACAAATCAATATTTGTAAGATATTTCAAGAAAGTTTCCTGGTCATGTTTGTTTACTTGCAGAAATCTTTCAGGAATAGTTTGTGCAGAGTCTTTTGGAACCATATTTTCACACTTGCACAGGTTTCTAAATTAAGCATTAAGCACAGAGCAGCCTGATTTTCAGAGGTGCAACACGTGGACTCAAAAATCACATGTTAATGGTAATAAAATTTATCAGTAGTTCTATTGGGTCTGGCCTTTTAATGTTAGTGTATTTTAGGGTGAAGGTGTTTTGGTCCATCATAAACAATATTTATTTTTTGTGATGGTAAGTAGAATCTGTACTAAAAGGAGAGTAGATGTGCCATTAGAAAGTACAGTTCTGGAGTAGGCAAATAGACAAAGCAGTATGGGAGGGAGAAAAAGGAGGACAAAGATGTGGAAAAGGCACCATGAGACTCTCCAGTGTTTCCAGAAGCACAGAGTGAATAAGCAGGCCTGCCTTGTTCAGGAGCAGCAATGCAGCAGCTCCTCTAGCCCAATGGGTTTCCAGCAGCTGCCCATCTTCTGCCTCTTTTTATTCTATTTTTGTATCACTAGTTCTGTTGTGAGGCACAGCTACAAAGCATCCAGGGCAGGCTCAAGAGAAAATGACCTTATGTGATTTTCTTTTCCTACAGGCTGCAAGGTAAGATGTAACTTGGGAGCAATTGGAGGGCAAACAGACAGAATATGATTATAATGAATTACTTTGAAGGGTGTCATGCCACATAGTTTGCTCTGTAGCAAACAACTTGACAGGGAGATCCTGGCTCTGCAAAAATAAGTGGGAAATTTGAAATAAGTGTGAGCAATAGGGCTCTGAAAAGTGTTGCATGTGCAGGAAGTTGTATTCCTGATGGACCATCCCCTTAGTGCTGGATGTGGCTGTGGTGCTGGGAGGCTGAGTCCTTGGTGGGCATTCCGTGGTGGTAATATCTCAGTCCCACTGAAAACTGGCAACATGTCCCAAGCTCCCCAAACCTGGCATTGCAGTGGCAATGTCACTGGGCTGCAGGAAGCCCAAGGTATGGATTAACATGTTTTGACTTTGTGTGCTTTCATGTCCGTTTTGTCTTCAGTTTGTTTTTAATGAAAAGCTTTCTTCTCAGGTGACTTTTAGGTAATGTATTTTAGAGCCAATTTTTAATTTTAGTTGGGAGATCACAGAATGTTTGGGAAGGTGTTTTTTAAGAAGTCTCAAGAACCTTTTTTACCTGTCAGCTTGCTTTACTATCCCTTGCTTTTTACCTCTAGATGGAGCTGTTGGTTCTGAAGAGCCTTTAGCCCTCCCATGCTCTGTTTGCAGGGAGTCTATTTTCAGACTGTCATGGCAGAATCCATCTTTTTCTTTACTGTACCTTACAGTCCTGTTGTGTTTGCTGCTGCAAACATCACACCTGTTATCCTTCAGTACAAAAAGCTCATTGTCAGTGTTTTCCCTGTCTGTAAACCAGAGAACACTCAAGTCATAAGAGATGATGTGCGCTGTTTTTAAAACATAATCAGTAAGGGTTTATGGTAAAGTGAAGGTGTTTTTTTGCCAGCCCGTGTATTGGCTGATGATAAAAATGAGATAGGGGAGGGTAGTCTTTAGTTGTATTAATTTTTTTTCAGGGATACCTACAGTACAGGGTTTTTCATTATAGTACCTGTGCTATTTTTTTCCACTTTCTTTCATGAACAAGGTTAGAGCTGTGTAGTCATGGTGGCTGTTGCCATGGCAACTTGCATTGACAGGCTGGAACTCGTTTTCCTAGGAGAATTTTTTTGAACTTTGATGACACATTACTTGGTTATCCATTAAAAAAGGAAGATAAGAGTCTTTGTAGATTGCCAGATTTGGAATTTATGCCAAAAATCCAAGATTTCAAATCAGGCTGACACTTTAAAATGTGGAGTCTTAGGATGTTTTAAAGAAGACACCACCAAGTGTTCTTCCTGTGTCTGTGGAAAGGCATGATTCTAAATATAGATGGCTTGTCTTGGAAATTGGTTTTAATTAGGAAATTAATGCTAATTTCATTTGAGTGGTGTAATTGTTAATATCAGTGTCAGTTAAGAAGAATTAATATCAATATCTAACCGCACAAGACTTAAATTACTTCAGAGTGTATCTGCATAGAAAAATCCATTTCTCCCCCCCCCGTTAAAGGGAAGAAAGAAGCTCTTTTTACTAGTAAATATCACACCTCTTGTTGTCTTTCGTTAGTCAGGTGTATTCAGGATTCCTGTTGGTACCAACTCACATTGAACAAACATTTTTTTTTCCTCAGTGTAATTTTGTAATTGTTTGTAGAGAACAGCCCTGATGGCATGAAACTGAAGTAAATGCCAGTAAAAATTACCCTCCTTATTTAGATTATGGCTGGGTTCCTTGAGCCAATTTCTAGATTTTAGTATCCAGTTGATGTTTAAATGTAAGATGAATAGATTTTTAGTCTGTTTTGAGTTGTTTCTCCATTTTGAAAGGATATTTTTTACATGTTCTGCTCAGTTTGTGTTATTTAGTAGAAGAATCTCTAACATGTATTTGCATATGAGCTTGTCCATGAGGCAATGGTGTGCCACAGGATGGCTGAAATATTTCTGGGATGTGCCTTTCTTTGGAAGCTCCCAGAGACAGATTTTGAAGGAAAGGGGAGAGGGAAATGAAAATCATGTTCTTTATTATTTCTTTTAAATTTTGTTAAAATGCAAACCGGTGGAAAGTGTTGGGATATGTTCTCATTTCTGATTGTAATTAACAGTTTTTACATTACTCATGGCTGAAGGTGATTTATACTGGAAATCAGTAGCAGTTAGACAAAAGGAAATATGATGGGATTTTTATAATTCACTGTGGATCCAACTGTAACATGTATAGTTTTTTTGGGGTTTGGTTATACTTCTTGTTTAAAGGTAAAACTAATATATACTAGAAAATGAAATCGTTAAGCTGTAATCTATGTGGATAATAAAATGGTAAATGTGACCATCTCTCTTCACAGTGAATGTTTGGGGTAATAATTTCTTATCTATGATGATTTGTTTATTGCTTAAAAGTGGAGTGTAAATTGTGGATTATGCTAGTTATTGATCTGTAAATTAAATTTACTCAACTGTTGACAATGGCCTGGGAAAGAATGGGATTAAACCTTATTCTCTGGGGTTTTTAGCAGTTTAGATAGATGATCTCATTAGTTGGCTGTAACAACTCTACTCTGCTTAAAAGTCAAGGAATGGGCCAGGTTAAGTCAGAAAATGCAGCTTTTTGTGGCTGTGCTGAGAGAATAAAAGCAAGAAGCAGTTCCCTAGCAGAAGAAGGGAGCTGTATGTGCTTCCAGCAGAAAACTGGAGGCCCAGTTTGTCTTTGTTCTGCCCTTGCCATTGAGTGCTGTCCAGCAGTGTCCATGGGGAATTCCTGTGTCCTTGGCTGCTGTGGGGCCAGGCAAAGGCCCTTTTCCCAGTGGGCTTGGAGGGCTGAATGCAGAGGTGTCACTGCACTGAAGGTCACACAGCCCATCAGTGGCAGCCAGAAATAGAAGTGCACTCCTGGCACAGCTCCTCTCCTTTCCACTGTGCTGGATTGTCCCTGTGCTCTGAGATGCCATAAACCACAAAACCTTTTAACCATGGTCAGGTCTTTCTGGATATAGAATAGTGCAAAAAAAGTTTTCCACACTCTTCTTTCTTTTGCTGGGCTATAAACATAGCTGCCTAGTGTGACCTTGTAGATCTATTTTTTTTAATCTAGTAGTTTTTACAGTTGTGAATTTGCAGTAGCACAGTGGAATTGGAATTCTTTATCAAGTATCTGCTTCCATTTCTAATCACTGAAGTGTTCATAGTAATGTCTTTATAAAAAATTTGTTCTATGCTAAGCATAGGTTTATAGTGCAAATAATTATTTAGGATTTACTAAACACTGTCTTATTAGAGCTTAATCCTCATGTCTTCACATGTTGAGTACTGAATTGTTTCAAGGAGTGTGAGCTGACCAGTTTAGTCTGATCTGAGACTTAAACAAGCTCCTGTTGAAGAGCAGGTGTCCTCATTGACACAAGGTTACTGAGTTAGGGCAGGGTTTGATTCTCACAGCCATTACCCTAAAACACATGGTGCAGTTTAGTCTCATATCATAAACACAAGCTGTTGAGGCACTGGAGGGAGAGGGGCACCTCTCAACAGCTTACAGTGTTTGGTGCTTGAATTGATTGTTCAGTGAGGAATAATTCTTCCAGCTCCCTCTGAAACTGGCAGAAGTGTCTGTTTGCCTTACTGGGAGCCATGTGACTCCTTTTGTTCATTAAAATTTGAAGGTATTCCATTCTTGGCTTGTATGTCTCTAAACAGGGGGAACAAAGTTGCTGCAGGTCTCTCCTGCATCCTGCTCCCATTACTGGTGGATATATCAATAGTTGTTTGAATGTGAGATACAGAGAAGACACAAAGCTGCTCTCTATGTTTATAAAGCATTTACTGGGTATTCCTGCATTTAAACAGGACTGAAGTCCTGGAATTGTGGCTCTGGAGTAAGAAGTGTTTCAGTGTATGCTGTGTCTTGGAAAACAGTGTGTGATCTTGGGCAGGATGCTTTACTTTTTGCCTGCCTCTGGTGGGTGTTGCTTCAATGCCTCCAAGTCCTTTAGAGTGTTAGTACTGTTAGTCTGTTTGCTACAGAATTCAGACGTTGATTGGCTTAACTGATGCGTGTCTGTGGTAACACTCAATTCCAAAATCCTTGTTGCACAGTTAAGAGGGAGTAGGATTGCAAAGTTGTATTGGGTTGTACTATAAACACAGGCAAGTGGAGCTGTTGTTTGAACACTCAGTTTAGGCATTTTCTGGCATAACCAGAAGTGATCTGCCTTTCATCCCCACTGAGAAGTCGAACTTGTTTTGACTCTGAATTCATCTTAATTAAGCCATAATAACTGTTCTACAGCAGCTCTGTGCAGGATTGGTTGATCTTTGTGGGAGACTGATTTCAAAATAATTCCAGTGTAATGTATGATTTCTACTGGGAGCTTTTTATTCTTTTGAGCACTTATGCATTCTTTAGTGTTGATATTATTGGGGCCACATGTAATGCTTTGGTATTTCCAAAGTGAGGGTGTTCTGTTACTGCTGATACAGTAGGATGTGGTGCAGTTCAATGCCATTATTCTGGCCTTTTGTGCTGAAGAAGGTGTTTTACATGTCCTCAGTGCTCAACACACAGTTAGGGAGATATTAATAAGTAAAGGTTCAGTTTAAACTAGGATTTTTAAATGGGTTTTGTACTCCAGCTTATTTTTGCACAGTCAAATATAGATCTTTGCCAACAAACTAGTGATTATCAATAAAAGCATGTGCTCAGTGTAGGTTTTTGTGAAACCTGTGCTGGATGAGATGCTTCAAACAAGGTCTGAAAATAACCAACTAATGCCACTCTTTTATTATATAATATATAATGTTATATGTAGTATTAACAGAAGGAACAACTTCAAGACTGCAGGTTTTTGTTTCCTTGTGTGTGCTGTTACTTGAAGATTAATAAGTAGGGAACAAGCCTGTTGTGACCATTTTTGTCTTTAGTGGGATGAAGTGTGTTATTTTGGGTGTGAAGTTGTGTTTATAATCCACAGGATAAAGCAACATTAAACTGGTATTAAAGTTGCATAAAGTGAAGATGAGAAGACCTCCAAGGGGATGCTGTTGCTGTCCCCAAAGTGGGTGCTACAATTAGGCAAAGGTGCAGGTGAAGCTGGTAGTAGCCCTTGCTTCTGGTGAGAAGTGAGGAGGGGATGTTTCTCAGGTGTGTTCTGGCATGTGGGGCAGTACAGGAATGGTGCCATCATCCCAAACACAGACTGGGCAGATCGTGCACCATGAGCCCTGTGCTCAGTGGGTGGGGTTAGTTCGGAATTCACTGGTGTAATCAGGCACAAATCATGAACGTTGCTGCTGCTGACCTTACTGATGTCCTGGTGGAGAAAAGCATCATCTCTAGGATTTAAGCACTTTATCAGCCAGGGGAAGCTGGGACTTTAAATGAAATATTCCCTGTGCCATGCTGTGCAGGGAGAGCAAGCTGGTCAGGGCTTGTTTTATGAGGAGTGAACTTGAAAACCTATTGATGTTGCTGATACCTGTTGGTTTTATTCCCCAAATTACTGTAGTGCTGATTTGTTTCATTTACAAGCCGTGTTCAAGCTGTGTTCAGTTTATTTACCACACTTTTACAGAGGGTGGATGTTTCAGCCTCATCTGCTGAAGATACTCCCTTTGCCTACAGCAGAAAAAATCAAAATGGCTTGTGATCTGCTCTTGGCTGCTATTAGTGCATTGCAGCAGTAGATAAAAATGTATCATTGGGTAACTTAATTATGTAACTCAATTTTACCTTGTTCTTTTTCCCCAACTCCTTCCTCTGCTCCCTCATCTCACTCTCCAGGGAAATGCACTGTTTATTTGCTTAATGCCTGCCTTGAGATGGTTCCTTTGAACTGTGCTGGATGTTACCACCTCTCCTGCAGAGTTAATATTACTCTTTGTATCTCTGTCTCTGTGGCCCCTCTGAAGGGGGAATCCTCAAGCTTCTTTAGAGGGAATCACATCAACTTGGAGAAGCCCCTGGACTTGGTCTGACATCCTTTTGCTCTTCGGTCACTGTTACTGCTTTAGAAGCTTTATTTTCCAAGCTGGTTTTCTTGGAGATGTTTTTCCTGTAGCTGGGGTGGAACAGCTGCCTGGTTTAATCTCGAATGAATGCTCTGCCTGTGTACCTTAAGTGCTTTCCACTGGTGTTTGGATTTGTGCTCCACTCTCTTGGTGCTCAGGGCTCTTCCTGCTTGTTTCCCTGCTGTTAAAGGAACAAAAAAATCAGTCTGGAAAGTATTCAGAACTCGGGGGGGAAAAAGGGCAGTTTTTAATTCTGAAAAAAGAAACCCAGACAATAAATTTAATTGAGAATTTAGAATAAGACAGCTGATACTGAGTTTGGACAAAGTTTCCTTGGACTCCCAATGAACATTCTGATGGATGAGTAGCTTTCCTTTCCTTTTTGACTCTCTAAGCTATACAATTTTAATATGTGCTAGAAAGCAAACCACCAGGAGCAAAACCCCAATCCAGTTTTCAAATTTCCCAGCAATCATTTAATGACACTTCAGTCATCATATTTTTGGATCTGAGCAAGTCTGATGTGCCACACAGGAGCTCACCTGAAATCCTATTATGCTGTCCAAATGCTAATCCTGAGCTGTGGCCCTGCTCACTGTGTAAACCCTTCCTTGAAGTGAGATTTCAAGGGCAGCACTAGAAACACTTGAGCTAGCACAGCCTGATCCCACTGTCAGTCAGGGCCGGGGAGGACTTTAAAGAGTCTTTAAACTGAGATGGCTGGTGTTCTGCAGGGGAGATTTTTAAGAGTTTAGGAAAATGAGGTGGGGTGGAGGAGTGGAGCAAAGCCAGTCTGGTATCTCCCTGTCCTGCCCTGCTTTTGCAGGCTGGAGGCTGGAAACAGATCTTCCTTGTCAGCCAGGGGGCTGCAGGGCTCGAGCCCTTTTTGTTGGAGATGAATTCCTGTATTACATTATCCTGCTGCCCTCAGGAACACTGGGCAGGAATCCCACACTGTGCTGTGGGACTTGCTAGGGAGAGCAAAGCTGCTGGAATGCTGTCCTAGGGATGAACCCTGCTGTCACAGTTGGCTTTATTTGTGTTTTCAGCTTTCCTCTGGCTGTTCCATCCTCTGTCAGGGGAAAAGTGCTGAATATTAGCCTGAGTGAAATGAGATACATCTCTGCTTTCATTCAGATTGAAGTGCTTCGTGCTGGGTGTGCCAGGGATCTGCTGGGATGCCCTGCAGATGAGGATCTAGTGGATTTCTGTGTTTTCCAGGTTTCTGTACTGTTCAGTTCATACAGCACGTGAAGAGTTTTGTGTGAAGTTCATCTGTCAGGACCTGCTGCTAACCCTCCCTGGGGGGGTGATGCTCTTACTGCAGCAGGTGATGTCCTAAATCCATCAGTAGCACAAATGTGAATTAAAATTGAAAATAATTGTGTTGAGTAGCTACAATATGGATTATTCCCCTGCTGTGCATGGGGGAACTGGGGCACAGCAGGATCAGTGCAGTCCCTTATGGCAAATTTGTGATGGAGCTGAAGGAGTTGTGGGGCTGTGGATACCCAGTCCTGTGGTAATCCCTGGAACAGCGTTTCCCCCTGTAAGTTTTGGGCTCTGTGCATTGATTAACAAATGTCAGTAAAGCATTGCTCAGAATTTCAGGCTATCTTCTGTTTTTTTCTAGTTTCCAGTGACTGCTTTTGGACTGCTTCAAACTCTGTAGTTGTGTGAGTGTGTCAGCTGACTTCTCTGCACCAGCTGGAGTAGTAGGTTTCTCCCAGGTCCAGAAGAAACCCATCTTTCTAATCCCAAAATTCCCCTGATATTCAACAGTACGAAGAAAAAAATGATAGGCTGTGGTTGGTCAGGTCTTCCCTCTTCTTAACATGAGAGAATACTATGACCAAAGAACAGACAGTGAAATTAAGGGAAACTGCCAGAGAGTAAGTATTAATTTACAAATGGAAACCTCCAGCACAGAGATGAACTGATGGCACAGGAATTCTGGTGCTGACTCTGAATTCAAATTGTTTCTTGATTTCTACTTTACTCTTTTGCTCTTCTGATCCTGCAGTTTAGAACAAAGCTGTTCTACATTCCTTGTTAGTAGCTCCAAAACACAAACGTGCCTTTTGTGGTTCTTGCACAATGGAACTGCAGCAGTTGTTAGTGTGCCAGCTGACATTTTTTTGTTCAATGCTAGCATTAGTAATTATTAATTGGATAATTACATAGAAATTTTCTTTTTGGCTCATGTCCATATGGATAGTATAGGCAGAAAATTTGGTGTGGAGGGGAACATAGGAGCAATTACTTGTTTCAGTGAGTGCTTGTAAACAAGGTCAGCTCAGCAGGCGCCCAGGAAATCTCTTATGAAATGTGATGCTGTCTTCATTATCCTTTTAGAGGGGCTTGGTGCAGGACCAGAGCAGCAGCAGGATTTCTCTGCCATGCTGTCTGAGTACATACAGCACATTTCTCAGGGCTTGCACACCCATAGATGAACACTTGAAAAAGAGATTTGTAGTCTTTCATTAAAATTGTATGTTCTTATCCTTGAATGCTCTTTTGTCTGAGTTTGGTCACAATTATGTGGTAAACTTAGGCTAACAAAAATCTCTTCCACTTAGTGTCTGGTTTACTGTTTTAACTCGTATTAAGAGATGTTCCTTATTCCCAACCAGAAATGTGGAAGGTTGTTAACTTTGGTATTTATTGAGCCCCACACGTTCTGAGAAATGCTGAATATGCCTGGTTGTGTTTAAGAGACTTAAAAATCATTTTGAGTTTTCTAGTTGTCAGACATGCAGGGTTTGCCTGCTGGAGTCATGGGAATTGCCAAGCATGGAGCACACAGGACTCGGGCATGAAGCAGTGTGGGGATGGCAGAGGTGAGTTAAAATTGCTGTGGGATTCATGTGGGAAGGGATGCTGGAGCTGTGGGACAGTGCTGGGACCTGTGCAGGGATCACTGAGGAATCCTTCCCACTGGAGACCTGCCCCATGCCTTTATCCTGAGGAAACCACTGTTATTAACTCTCCTCTTCCTGACTGGGCTTTAATTATCCTCCCAAATGGAGATAAAAAATGAACTTAATGCCTTTAGCTGGAGCCTTGCATGGAAACTTGTCTTCTCCCCAGGGGATGGTGTCACTGGGAAAGTGACTCCTGTAGAAAGGCCCAAAAGAGGTCTGTGTTACCAAGGGGGTTGAAAATAGAACTTCCTGAAATGTTCTCAGTGTTTTTGCAGCTGATGTGGCTCTGCAGAGCAATGCCATGAACCTTGGAATGGATGGCTGCCAGAGGAGGAGGATGGAGCCCAGGTGTCTGCTGGGACTGTGCCTGTGCATATCTCCCTGACTGCATCATGGCACTTCTTAGGGATACACTTGCCCTGCTGCCTTTGGCCTGTTCACAAACCACAGGGTGTGCTTTGAGGCACAGGGGACTTGACAGAAATAGAGTTCTTTTGTTCTTTGCCAGGTGATGTGTGCTGTCTGACCCAGTGTTTTAGTGAATAGCAGGAGCAGATGTGCCAGAGACTGGGGACAGTGGCTGTGAGGCCCTTTGGCCACGGGAGGCTGTGTCCAGGGCAGGCAAGTGTTTGTTTGCAGCAGTGGTTTCCCTGGCAGGCAGTTGCTTATTGTTGCTGTTGTTAGAGAAAACCTCAAAGGACAAAGTGGGAAAGGACAGTTTATAGTTGCTTCAGTAACGTGTTGATGTCAGTGAAGGTATTATACCTGGTATGTAGCAAGTGTTAATTTTAAACAGCTGTCTCTAGGTGGGAATAAGTTCTCTGATCTGCACCTCTTAAAATACAATGCAGAATGGGTGGGCTGAGCTGGTCAGGAGATTAGGCAAATCCAGTGGAGAAAAGGAACACCCAGAGGTGCTATGGGCTGCAGAGGGTAGAACACACAGTCCATGTCAGGGTAGTGTTGGTGCCACTTGTTTAGGGCATGGTGGTTGGTGAGCCTGTTCCTGACCTGCCTCCCTGCTCTTAGAGTGGATCAGCACTGGAACATGCCAGTGGCTTTGGGAATTAGTCTCAAGGTCACATCTAAATCCAAGAGGACAGAATGGAAGGGCTGTGCCATGTGTTCCAGTCTACACAGATTCTCTGTGTAGCTGTTACACAGTGATCGTGGGGTTGCAGAAGTGGAAGGGATAAGATGAAGTACTCTAAATGCTGGCATAAGAGACAATGTTAGTCCTGGTTCTGTACCCAGCTCAAAAAGCAAAGGAAAGATGAGCAGGAGAACCAGGTACTCCCATTTTTGTGTCCATGATTCTGTCCCTCTGCAGCAGAAAGCAGCTGTCTGGAGGCCAGCAGACTCTGGAATCCAGGAGCACTTCTGTGTCCTGGCCCTGCTCCAGCTTGACAGGAAGCACGATCCTCTTGTGGCAATTTAAGTTGAAGTTTGTGGTTATATTTATACCACTGTAGTGTGGCAGAGTGACTGGATGACAAGAAATTCTGCCTTGATGGAATTTAAGCTGTCTAGTGATAAATAAAAAAGTAAAACCTCGTGAAGGGTTTTTTTCAAAGCATATGGCTCTTGATGAAGTGCTTTTATTTTCTTAAGGAAGGTTAAAAATGAAATTCCTTTAGGAGAAAGGGTTGCAACTCAAGAAATTATGCCAAGAGGGGCTATTGCTCTAGCAAATAACTTCTGGTGTGACTTAGTTGGTGAATTAAAAAAAACTCTGAAAAGGGAGGCTTAGTTTTTAGTTAATGAACTCTATAGAGAACAGGTGTTTTTTTTTTAAAGCCTGTCTTCAGGCACACTGGTAATATTTAATTCACAAATGGCTCAATGATAGCATCATGATTGACTGCATTGATCACTGAAGATTTTTGTGACAATACTTTGTTTTTTCTCAAGTCCCCAGTGCTTGGTACAAAACTGTTATACAGAAATAGAAATTCTATTTCAAAGAAAGGTTTTCAGGCTTCCATATTGCAGAGCAGGTGGGTGCTGTTGAGACAATGCCAAAACCCAAGGGCAAGCAGAGCATCTGAATCTTGGTTTAAGGATCTCAGAAGATTTCAGCTGGTCCCATGATTTCTTGGCACTCAATACATCTGAGCATGTGGGATTATCACTAATCTTTAGTGAAAAGGAGATAGTATTAGGAATAATTTCCAGGTATTTCTCATTTTGTTCAGGTTCATTGCACACTTTGTTCTGGTGCCTGGTTCTCCTAATAAAATAAAAAAGGATGGTAAAAACAAAGAAAACAATGATGTTCAAGTAATGCTGTGATATATTTAAGTCTTTTTCTCTTTTAATCAGAGCCAGTGTGATGCTAATGACAAATAAGAAAAAGCAGGTCCTGAACCAGTTGGCTCAGCTGAATTCTGAATGTTTTCTGGGTAATGTTTAGCCAGAGCTGTATCTGAATCCAAAGAGGGAGCCCTAAATTTCTCAGCCTCAAAGTTAAAATTCTCCACAGTAGGAATCTTGTGTTAATTCTGGATGTGTCCACATTCAATAATTTCTTCATTTCCTGCAGTCTCTTTGGACTGTGGGGGATTGTGTCTTAGTACGTAGGGATGTAAAATGTAATTTAATTTAAGTGTCTTGATTCTGTGGTTTGGGGTGTTTCTGTTCCTGTAGCTGTGTGAGATGAGGCACCAACTCCTTTTGGGAGGAATAAGCTTAAAGAAGGGCCATGCTGAGCTACAATGCCATGTGTAGCATGTCAGGTATGGCCGAGGGAAATAGGCATGGGGAGAGTCCCTGGATCTGTCAGGCAATCAAGGAAAACAAAACTGCACTGTCTGGTTCAAAACTATGTAACTTTCCCTTGTTTTCAGTGTCCCTGCAGTAGTTTGGTGCAGTCATGGAGCTTATTGGACATGTCTCCTATTAAGTTTCATGTTATTTGATTTCAAACACAAACCAAAAATGGACAAGATTGAGATTTTTATTTTTTTTATTTGCAACCTCTGAAAATCCTTAGCTTGAGGAGCAGAACTGGATACACTGAAGACTGGCAGGGTCTTTGGGGTTGAGCAAATTCCCCTTAGCTTTCCCTTTAGAACTCTGTCGAGTTTAAGTGGTGCCAAGAAACCATTTTCCAGTTGACTTGGTGTGTACAGTGTTGTTACTGTCAGGAAAGTTTTGCTCAGTGTGTAGCTGAGTGCTGTGCACTTGCAAAAATGGCCCAGGCAGCAGCACTTGCTTCACTTTTCCAGATGTATTTACCATTTCCAGAGCTTATCCTGAAGTCCTGGCTCAGCCCTGACTCATCATGCAGAGGGTCCCTTAAGTCTGAAGTTTTTCTGAGTAAAAGCAACCCTTTGGTGGTATCCACAACAGTAGGAACTGTCAGTTGTTTAATGACTAACACACTGGGCCGATGTCAAGATAAGGAATCATATTTAATCAAAAAAAAATAATTAATTTTGGCAATTAACCATCAGTTGGGGCAGTAGGTTATCAGGATGCAGTTAATTACTGGTGCTTTTGTGTTCGAGGCAGATGTCCTAATATTGTCATAGAAAATGAGTCATGAAAGAGCTGGGAGTTGTAGTGTGGATGTTCTTCCATCAGCTTCTTAAAATACTGTTTTTACATACTGCTTTTGCCAAATCACTGAAGGCAAGAAGGTGCAAATAGGCCTGAAACTGCCAGGAAAACGTGCTTAGGTCCAACATCTCTGCCAATGCACTGGTCCTGGCAGGAGCAAAGAGGAAAAAGGCTTTTGAGGTTAGGCAAAGGTGTTTTCATTGCTGCAGAATAAAGATGGTTATTAAGCTGAATTCTGGGATAATGGTGCTGATACTAGAGTGTGGAATTACTATGAGAAGCCTTTTGTCTTTTCTACATTACATACTGTCTTTCCTGCCTCTATTCATTGTGCTAAAGGACACAGTTATGTAGAGCCTGTTGACACCACTCCTCGTCAGCCTTTGGGTGAAATGAAAACATCCAGGGTGGTTTTCAGTCATAAATTCTAATGTTAAATCATGCAGGTGTTCTGCCTTTGTCTCTGACCCTTCTACTTCACCTTATCCAGAGCTGGGCAAACCTCCTTGACCAGCTGGGCTGTGTGTTCCTCTTTCTTGGTGTTCATATCAGAGTTTCTCCCTTGTTTTTTCTCTCATTTCCTTTTTCTGATTCACTGCTGACACCTCACTCCTCTGCTAGGAGCTGTACTTTCTCAGTCACTGCTGCAAGACTTCTGGCTCTCTGTAGCTATCTGAGAAAAATAAAAATGTGTTAAGGTTGTTGTATTTGGAGGATTTGATTCTCTTGTCATGTAAACAAATATGTATATATTTGTATATATTTCGCTTGGTCCTTGTTGATCTGCAGTAGAGGCTTTGTAGTTCAGTGTTTTCACACTAGATGTCAATCTCCTTGCATATGTAGAAGTTGCTATTCTGTGCCTTCTAGATATTTCTCTCACCAGCTACATTGCTAGAATGATGTTTTCCATTTATTTTGCAGGGGAATCAGTGCCATGAGAAAAGGGATGAATCTAAGTATCCATTTGGTGGCTAGTGTTGAGGAATAATTTTTTCAAATAAGAGCAGTTTTGGGATTGCCAAGTGTAATTAAACACTGATTTTAGTAAAGCTAGCTGACAGCTTTAATGGAAAATGAAGTTTCAGCAACATGGAATGAGAAGGTAGAAAAAATTAGGTAGAAATGCTTTTCTCTGATTGCTGAACAGCAGTTTAATATTTCTATTAATGTGTTGTTGGTAGTTGTTTCTTGTTGTTTTGGCTGTTGTAGGTGCTGTCCAGCCTGGCCTTGGACACTTCCAGGGATGGGGCAGCCACAGCTTCTCTGGGCAAGCTGGGCCAGGGCCTGCCCACCCTCCCAGGGAAGGATTCCTTCTGTATATCTGTTCCAAATGCACTCTCTGAGTTTGAGGCCATTCCCCTTATCCTGTCACTCCAGTTCCTGATACAAGTATAACTCATAAAAGTGCAGAGAGACTTGTTCCACTGCTTCTTTATTTAATCCCTTTCCCTCTTTTCAAATACCATTCTCGGAAGGTCTGGTTGAAATAAGAAGATCTTTGAATTTCCAAAATAATTTCCCACCTTGCCATTGTAGAGCCAGCACTCCAAGTAGCTGTTTGGGAGTGAATGTGACTAATTCCTGCTGGGAATGCAGGATCCACTGGGTTACGGGGAAGTTTCCAGTCACAGAGCAACTAATAATTGTTTAACTGTGTAGCTCCTTTCCTCTTTAACCCCTTCCCTGTGCTACAACTCCAGTTTTGTGTCAGGCCTCCTCTGCATCTTCTGAGAGGCCCCAGAGTACAAAAGCCTTTTTTCATAGTTGAGCAGTGTTTAAAATGTGTCTTAATTAGTGTCTGTGTAAGATGAACTTGACTCTTGTTGGAAATACCAAAGAAGTTATTTCCACCAAGAAGATGTCTTGCATTTACTCTAATTCTGTCAGATTAAAGTATTAAAACAGCAGCAATTCTCCCCTTAATATTGTGCAGGTGTTACTCTAATTAACAGTAGTAGACCAATGTAGGTAAAGTTCCTCTTAAAGAAATATTATATTGGTTTTTGTATGTCCCTACTTGTTTGGATCAGAGTTCATATTTTTCTATGTCTGAAAAAGTGAATGAAAGTTCACATACTTGTAAGTCAAATCTGATTTATAGGTGCATCCTAACTAAATGCAATAACTGCTGAATTCTTCTAAGGCTTCCAGGGCTTTGTTGGGCACAAAAGAAAACCCTTTGAGTTTTGTTTTAATTTTTGGAGTACGTATCAATACCTTTCCAGTATAGCTTCCTAGGATTTTGTTCAATAAATTGAAGGGAATAAAAATCCTAAACACCATTGAAGAACCAAGCTGGTCAGTATTTTTAGTGATTTGGAGATCTGGTCTCTATTATTTAGATATCAGTTTAAAAAGTGAAAGAATACATTTAACATGGCAGTAAAGTAGAAGCCAGAGAGAGCATCATGGCTTGCTAAACTGGATTTTGATTTAATTTGCATCATGTCAAGTGGGAGACAGTTATTTAAGAATTCTAAATATGCAGAGGCCTGAGAAATTTGTACTTCATTATGAAGTTAATTGCAGATGAAGGGTGAGACAGACCTGGATTTCTTAAAGAGCTCAAGAAGTAACTTGTTAATTATTGGAGGGGTGGAGGTGTTCTAAAATACTAACAGGGGTTTTTTGGTGCCTGATTCCACTTGGCAGCTCAAAATGCTTTTGAACTTCTGGAAAATAAAAGTTCTTGGTTTGAGATTTTCAGGTGATTTGTTGAAGCTTTGGGTTTTTGACTGAGATTCCTGGAAGGAGTATGGTACAGTGTGGCCTTTATAGTTATGCCTCATTTATTTTGGGTTATTTCATTGGACTGAGTATCAGTTGAACAGACATGAATTTGTCTGAAATGGCTGTTAGAAGTGGTGAATGTATATAAAGTAATAATTAATGAAAAATAATTTGCTTTCAAAAAACTCTTTTGAGCTGGGATGATTTGTATTCTCTAGGCAGCATCTGTCATGCAACAGTTTCATTATCTGAAGGAATTTTGCCATAAGGGAAGTGTTTTGCATTCCATGGCAGACAGAGCCTCTCCCAGGATTCCTTGAGGTGCCCTGAAGATCTGTAAGTAATAGTGAATTGCTTGGGACTTGAGTTTTCTTTAAAACTGGATTTACTTTCAGGACATTTCATGAAGGAGTGTAATTTGAATGTTGCATAGTAACACAGAACAGATTTAGGCCCTTTATCACATTTTACATAAAAATCCTGCAGCTTTAAGAGCTGTTACTTTGAAGCAGCCTAAAATGGGATTTTTATAGAAGTATACAAGTGGAAAGTGTACCTAGCTTGCTTTGCTGCTGCTTCCATATTTGAGCAAATGGATCCAAAGGAGGGTTTGTTCCTTGTCACCTGATCCTCCATTCACACGCTGGGGGTGCTGTGTCCCAGGTTGTACCCTGATGTCAGACTCTGCAGCACAGATGTTACTCCTGCCCCCTGCAGCCTCCTCAGCAGCTTTGAGGTGGTGCCCTCCTTCTCTAGGGGCTTTTCCTGCCAACCTGCTGGAAATCAACTCTGCTTCTAAGAGGAATAAAGAGAGAAAAATTGGGCAGACAAAGATTGGTCCATGTATACTGAATTAAGTGTTCCCTGCATCTCCCTCTGTCTGTCTGGGCCTGGTGTCCAGCAGAACTTCCATCAGAACTGTGGGGCTGTGCTGTTTAAAGGTGGCAGCTCTGAGCTCTCATGGCTCATGGTAGAGCTGCTGCTGCTGTCCTGTGTGCTCATGGTAAATGTAAATGTGTTAAAACTACACATGCAGATAAAGGCCTCTTGCTTGTGTGTGGTCACTTGTTCTCCTTGGGGCTCTCCCTGTTCAGTTGTAATTCATCCTGTGAGGGTTGTGTGTGTGTTTAGGTAGGAGAAAGAGGGTTTAGTACCTTCCCTGGGTGTTTGCTGGTCATTTGTATATTTGGGGGAAAATGTGTTTGCTAATAAAATCAGTGGTTTGTGTTTTGTGAAAGGTAGGGAACTGTCACCTCTTCCCAGTTCTTGGTGCCATCCAGCATTTGGATCCATCAGTGCTGTGGGCTTTGGAGAGAACCTGCCCCAGCAATTCCAAGGGCTTTGTCCATCTCCAGGTGCAGTGGATGGGAGTGGTGCTGTAACTCACCTCAGAATGCAGGGAAAAGGGGGCAGGGCTTATTTCTCAGCCATCCCCTACAACTTGATTAGCTGGGCAGGGTTTTTTGGGTTTTATCATTTTACTGCTGCTGCAGGAGCAAGGCAAAGCAGCAGATGTTAATATTTAATGAAATATGCAGGATCTCAACTGTGATCATGGTTTTTGTCTGGATTAAAAAGGGTGTTGCCTCTTCAAGTTCCTGCTGGATTTTTTTGTGTAAGAAGCTAAACTCAGACTCTATAAATGAATATATCTCGTTCTGGAATTAGATATATTGCAAATTTTGGGAGTATGTTTGTAAGGGATCAGACTCTTGGCTTAAAAATGTTTAGAAATTAATATCCTGAATAGGAAGCTGTTTTATGGTTAGATTTCATAGGTGGTCACTGAACTGATCTTGATGTACACCTCAAAGACAAAGGACTCTTAAGAAAGGGGCCTATCGATATTTATGAATTTTGGGGCTTTGCCTTCCATATTGGAAAGGTAAATCATAAAAAAATGTCCAACAGTTAAAAATGGAGTGGAAATAATTATATTTAGAGCTGAAATGCAGGGTTTTATCCATTTGAGGGGATTGAGAATTAAGGAAGCATAGTAGTGTTTAGGTACTGTATTAGAATATATGGATAAGTGATCAAAATCACATAAAGGAATAAAAGTTGTCTCTGTCATGGAGACAAAGGAAAGAACAGGAGGGTTGGTACCAGAGTAGTGAAAGATCTGTCAATGCTTGAACTCTGAGCTCTTGTTTCCATTGTGTCAGTAAACAAAAAAACATGTAGGCAAGACTGTGACATCTCGTTCTGAGCTTATAACCAAAGTGGATGTACTGTAATTAAATAAGTCCTTTTTGTTGCTTTATATTAAGAGGAAAAGTTGTTCTCTGGTAAAGACACATCTCCTTCCTTGCAGGCACCTTCCTTGCAGCTCTTGTGCTGTTTGTCCTGGAGCAAAGGACCAGGAGAGCCAAATTCTGTGTGGGAACTGTTAATGTGTAACAGTGTTCTGGCTTTATTGGGGCTGTGCAATACACTGGGAACTTCATGTGAGGGCAGGACAGTTAGACATGTGGCTGACATAATTTGAATTATTTGTTTAATAATTTTTCAAGTTCTGTGGTTGAATTCCCTGAACTGGAATGAAGAGTGGAGCAGCAACTGATGCTGGGCCATTTATGGCATTAGGTATGTTTAGTGCTTAGTGAACACTTGTAATCTGATTTTACATAATGAATTGCCTTGGTGACTGGATTTTGACATCTGTTGACTTCCACATGCCAGGATTTCCAGTGTGCTGGAGGAATTTGGTGCTAAAATAATGTAGTTTGTCCAAGAGGGCACGTGCCCTGGTGACTAAAGTACTGTGGTATCCAAGAGTTTGAGGTATGTTGTTTTAAAAATGCATGTCTTTTGAATTGGAAACCCATATATAGTTAATATATTCCATGTAGAGTTGGCAGAGCAAAGATTAGTTCTCTATATTCTTTTTTACACTATGTATAAATGCAGATTTGCCCAAGTAGGATATATTTCTCTTTACACAGTGCCAGCACTTGTGCTACCTCAGACATCTTTGCATGTGTGCTTGCTAATGAAAATTCCAGCAGAATAAGCAACCACTTCTTTCTCCAAGCACGGGAGGAGGATTCAGCAGGATGCAAGGAATCAAACTCTGACTTTGCACTTGGAATGTGCCTCGCAGGAGTGATGTATTCTGAGCTCCTTCCTGATCTGTTACATCTGTCTGGTGGGGAAATCTGTCATAGAATCATAAATATTCTTAAAAATCAGGCCTTGCTTATCTTGGAATGGGAATTCCTGAAGGCTTTGAGTGTCTTTATGTGGAGGCAGATCTGTGGTCTATCCACTCTTTTCATCCCACATATGCTCTGTCCTGAATTTCATTGCAGGTGTTGTAAAGTTCATATTTAATAAGTATTTAACTTATACAGTGTTTGGACTGTTTTCTGGACAGCAAGCAGCTTGTGTTTATAACCTGCATGATGACAGGAGCTGTTCTGACGTGGGTTTTGTGAAATGATTACTGTAGAACAGGTCCCCCAGTCATACTCCACCAATGTTTGTAAGTTGGCATCATTCCGCCTAAAACTTATTAGTTTTGTTTTACTTCTAAGGTCTTGGTGCTGCAAAAAAAGGGAAAGCCTATTTAATTCTCTCTGCACTTAAAAGGCCAAACAAACCACAAGCAAATTCCAGGATTCTTTTGAGGATTTATTCTAGGAATGGTTCAATGTCTCCTCCATTTCAGCTCCCTGCCTTTGGAAATCTTTGTCACTGGAAGCATTGTGGAACTCAAAGTTTATTTTTAAATGAGTTGAGTTTACATGAATTATGTCTTCACTTTTGAGGAAGAAATACTTCTTGTACTGTAGCCCTGAACTCCCTGCACCATGTGCATGTTCTGCAGTTGAGTCAGGAATGTTACAAGTGACCTGCACATGTTCAGGGATCACCACACTGCAGGACACACACCTTGGAGCAGAGTGTGACTACCAGGGCATTATCCCAGTTCCATGAATTCCCCTGGAAAGCCCTTTCTGAGGGGGCTGTGTGAGCTTTGTAATGGGAAAGGAAATTTATTTCCAAGTGGTGAATCTTGTTTAGCCTGGTAGCATTCCATGCTCATCCTGTTGTTCTTAATGAGGCAATTAGCTACAAACTCTAAGCTTTGTCAAGCATGGCATTAATGAAATATTTGTACATAAATTTCAGTAAAATTAGCAAACAGTGAAACTCCTGGTTCTCTAGGATTTTGTGTAGTTCTCAATTCACATAACAATCCCTGCCCAGGCAGAAGAAATCTCCAAAGCAAGGGGGAAGGGAAAGAAAGAAAATGGCATAAATTTCAGGAAACAAATGAGGTGTTTGATACTACTTGACAGCCCCTGAAGCTTGAAGGAAAGATGGGGGGGGAATGGAAGATGGAGGTTAGAAACATATTTATACTTTGCTGGTAATTCTTCTTTTATCAAGCTTCTTGAAGTATCACAACCTACTGTATATTAAGAACTTAAAAAGCATGAGCAACAAAAGTCAAAGTCTGTGCAGGAGGTGCTCATGAATTGTTATTAACAAGACTTACTTAGGAGTGCTTGAAAGTAATGTGAAACAATTGTCTTCCAAAGATATTTTATTTAATTTGGGCTTTCTTAAATATTTATTTCTTGTAAGTAGTTGTAGTTCTTTGTATAAATTTTGTTAAAAGATAAAGTCTATCTCCCTGTGCTCATTACAAGTATTATTATTGGCTTCAGTAGACATAAGTTGCTGCCTTTAGTAGAAGTGTGCTTTTATTGTACTTTTTGGAATCTGAAGCTCTCAACACCAGAAGCAGGTGCTCTTAAGGGGCAGGTTGAGTCAGCAGGGCAATGTCCAAAACAAATGGTGAGTTTAGGTGGAAAGATTGAGTCAATTATCCTCATAATAAAGCAAATCTGGTTTGCTTTCTGTGAGTGGGAACTTCAAGTAGCAAATGCCATCCCTGCCTCCAGAGGGGATAGTGTGGGATTCCCAGTCAGGGTTTATTTTGTGGGGAAAAAGGTGTGGGGCTTTTTTTTAGGAAGAAATCTGTTTCTTGATTCATTTTATCACTGTTGCAAATAAGCAGAACATTTCTTTGGTGAATACTCTGCAAATCAGGTTAATGAAGACATGGTGTAAGTACGGCCCATGACCCACTGAATAGCAGGGACAGGTATCAGATCTTATTTCAGCAAGTATTAAAAGCCTTGTTGAACAGTTTCTTTACACAAAGCAACACTGACCCAAGATGCTCGTTCATGCTCTGCTGGCTCCCTTAGATGCTTGGAGCTCTTGGGGTGTGTTCCTCCTCAGTGAGTATATGCAGAGTGACAGTGCAGAGCCCCCAGCATGGGCTTTGCCCTCAGGGTGCTGCTCTCAATAAATCTTTTTTCTATCTAGATTTTTTTAATGTTAATAGAAAAAGTAAAGCCCAGCAATTAGAGATGTTAAAGCTGATCGGGGTGATGTTGACATGGAGGAAAACAGGTAGGCTGTGGTTGAGAGTTAGGTTTGGTTCTCTTACTTGAGATTCAGCTGATCTATCCAACATCCCTCCTATTGGAGTGCTTTGGGATCAGGGCTTGAAAGGCTTTGTTAGGTGAGGTATTTAATAAAGTGAAATTATGACTTTATGGAGCTTAGAAAGCAAGGGGGAAATGAAATTTATTAGATCTGTCAAATGGTACTTGGAATGTATGTAAATCACAAGAAAAACATCATAAAGTAGTACTGTGTTTAAGAAGGAAAATGGTTTCCTTGCTGTAAATGAAGTAGAATCCTTTGGGATGGGGCAGTGTGGAAGAAGGCAGCTGGTGCCACGGGGTCTGTCTGCCCTTCCCTGGGGACAGCCTGGCACATCCCACCCCAGACCTTCCCCTGCCTCGGGCTGTTGTGTCTGCAGGTACCTCCAGGCAGCTGAGGCAGGGTCTCTCTGGGAAGTGTATGATGGAAACAATAAATAATACATATCCTGGGGCTTGGTAGCAAAGGGGAAGTGCTTCCCAGGGAATATTATCTGTGCATCTTGTGTATGACAGGTGCAGTGTTCCCTCCCTGTGAACACACCATGCTGGGGGCACCTCTGGGGGGCTGCAAACCACACGAGCTCTTGTCAAGTGGAGAACAAGAGTAGCTGCAGCACCCTCATGGTAATCTTCTGCTTCCCCCTATTGTAGCTGTGTGTGTAATGCCAAAAAAATAGAGCATTAGCAAAGGAAGTCTTGACAAGGCTCAGATTTTCTCAGCTTTTAAAACTTAAGCAAACTATTAACTAGTGTAAACCACTTGTTTTCCTGAACAGTTGTGCTCTAATAGAACATTGTTAAACCATTTTCCTGTTCTTTTGATTTGGATTCTAAGATGTCTATTAAGTAATATTACAGTTGCTTTAAAAAAAAGCAGTGTGAGTTTAGAGGTTAAAAAGATGGGTGTAGCTGCCTCCTTGGAAAGAGTGCAATTTAAATTAACAAATTAAGTCACACAGTGTAAAATCCAGGGGAAAATGGAGCTGAGCTGGCTGAATGTTTAACAAGAAAATTGCAAAATTCTTCTACAAGCTAGAGATGAAAAGAAACCCTAAATTCTCCAACCTATTGGCTTGTGGAGTATTCCAATAGTAACATTCTGGGGAAAGGTAAGCTTAGATACAGTCACTGCAACACTAGAAGTGTTAAATATTGTCCCTCGGTCTTGCTCAGTGCTCTACAAATTGGTGATGCTTCCTTTTAAGAGCTCCATTTTTATGAAATTGGAAATGGCAGCTTCTCAGTGAGCCTTCTTGGATTTTGTTCACTCTCTTAACTGTTCAAAGAGATTTGTGAAGTAAGGGGGACTTTTGAGGAAAATACCAGAATCCCAGTGGGGATTGAAGGAATTCACTCTGTTTTGGTCTGGCATTATTTTTAGCTCTTGCATAATAAATTAAGCTGTTCTTCTGTGTAAGTCTCTGTTACATGGAGGGTGCAGCAAGTGTGGAAATGTGAGAGTTGGTGCTCCTGTGCCTTCTGTGCGTGGCTGAACCTGGGTACCAGGGAACAGGAGTGTTGTCTTCCAAACTCCTGCCTGGATTTGTCATCTGGGCTAGTGGCTCTCGGGTTTTTGCCAGGCTGGGCAACAACATGGGCTTTGGTGCAGCAGAATTGGTCAAGTATCATGACTGATGATGGCCTTTCAGTGCTTTGAAAAGGCCGAGGTGGGGGTTTAATGAACCTTTCTAGGTGTCAAAGTTGATGGTCAGAGGCAGGAGTCCTACAGGTGTCTGTTCTGCACACAGTTCATGTGGGTGGTGGGTGCTGAGCTTTTCCATCAGCCTGAGTGGGTACCCACAGTAACAGCACCCCCTCGTTTGAGCTTCCTGTGGCCTTGCATTCAATAGATGTGCAATGAACTTGCAGTGGCATTCTGTGCAATGAGAGGGGTTAGCCAAAATTCCTGGTCTGCCTGGTGAGCCAACTTGTCTCCTGCAGAGGCAGATGGATTACAGGGAGAAAATACAATGGGCCTCTTGGCTGCTTCTGGCTTTCTGGGATGTTGGCTGCTCTGGGAAGGCAGGCTTAACTGGAAATTCCCTTTGTCTTGTGCTTTCTGTAGGTCAGTGTTTAAGTTACTGGAATGGCTGAATTTGGTTTTACTTTTCATTTGCTTCTTTACTTTGGACCAAACGACTGCAATGCTGCTTAGATTCTTCTGATAAGATCTCTGAGAGAAGCCAAAAGTGACTTGCCTGACATGGTTTAAACAGAGGTATGCTGATAACTTTTAATGAAAATATACTTGTCATCTCACGTTGAAATTATTAAATTCTCCTTGAAGGTTACCAAGTGATTAACAGGAAAATGCACAACAGATCTTGGCACTGTGTATGACAAAAAAAAACAGCTCCAGGCTTGGTTTCTTTCATTCTGGGATAATTCCTCCTCTTTAAAGTAATAGGTGAAGACATTTAACATAGATTGGGTATCAATGTCAAAGTAAATTTGAGGTACACAGAGCCAGATTCTGTGTTAATGCAAACAAGCCATGATCACTTCTACATTAAAAAGCCTTGCCAATAGCACCCAGAATGTGATGATTAACAGAGAAGTCATCTTTTTCCAGTTTATAAATAGAAATGCAGCACCAAAATGTGTATTTGAGGCTTATTCAGTGCTGTGTCCCACAAGATCTGTAATATCTCAGATCCTGCTCATTTGCTCTTGCTGCTGACATACTTTCCCATATACCTCGGGGAGAAGCTCCTGTGGGTTCCCTGGGGAAGTGCTGGCCCTGGGAGCAGCTAGGAAGGAAGGAATAAACAAATTAACAGCATCCATCCAGCAGCTGTGTTTAAAACACCAAGTCAGGCACTAGTTTTCATTACCTATCTCCCTTTCTAAGGCAGTTCCAGACCTTGTGTTAAATCTCTGACGGGCCGAGCGGTTCCCGTTTTTGGGAAGCAGGAGCACAGTCAGTGTGCCCCACCCCTCCTGACTCCGGCTCTATTCTGGGCTGCCGTGCCCACGCCTGAGCAGGTTGGTTGGTTTCCAGCCCGCCCACTTGTTGGGCTGTATCCTTCAATCCTGCTGCTTTGGCTCCCCGAGTTTAATCCTCCAGGGTAACCCCTCACTTGGCCTGCCTTTGTTGGGGCCACCTCAATAAAGGGACTAAAACTGCCCTCCCTTGCACGTTGCCTTGCTCTCCCTCTGTGCCTTCCCTTCCTTCTGCAGGGGTGTACATATGGCTTGAGTCCTCTTGGCCTTATCCTGCACCAAAGTATGAGTCATTCTTCCCAAGAAGAATTTCATGTGTTTTCCTGTGTGTATTTTCTTCCAGAGCCCGTTTTCTCCCCCTTACTAAGGCCTTGGTTGCTTTTGCTGTAACTAAAATACTAAATGCGTTTTGATTGGGTTTTTTTACAGGGCACACTGATTCAAACCATGTCAGATCCCAAGGTTTTACTCTCCCTGCTGCTTTTGCACAACAATAAACCTTAGAAATTTTCTTTACAGATTCCTCCTAGGCTCTGGCAGCAGGGGCAGAGGTGTAGGGACAATGGAATGTCTCTGGAATAATCTGGGAGGTGTCTTTACTACTCAGGCTGTTGGAAGCTTTACCTACATGTGAATTTAGGCTTGTAAAAACCAAGACTGTAAGTAATGTGCTCTTAGTCCTGCAGATTGTAGAGAAAAGCTTGAAAACCATGGCTAAAGTTCTTCCCAAAAGCTCAGAAGCCAGACAGCAACAAGAAGGAATTCCACGTTTCCTCTGCAAACGTGGAAATACCAAGATTTATGAGAATTGGACAGTGCTGTTGCAGAAGGCAACAGTATTTTGGAGGTATTTTATAAATATTTGCAAGCCTAGTCTATATGCTGTCACAGATATAAATACAACCTTCAGAAAGATACTTCTCTGCAGTATCATATCCTAAACAGAGGGAAATAAAGTATAAACAAGCCGGTGCCTTTATTTTCTCTCCATCTAAATAAAAGCACGCATTTCTCTTGTTCCACTTAAGTGACACTTTGCTTGAGGTGAAGAGAGGAATATTCCTAACCTGTGTCTAGTTCACCAGGTATTGAGGCTGTATTGGCATTTATTTGATACATAATATATACAATATATATTATATAAATATTAATGGTGTTTCCCTGTTCTTTTCTAGCACTGTAGACTGTAAATTTCTCCAATACCAGCATAAAAGTTTGGCCTTTTGCATACAAGAAATGAACTATTGCAGGAATAGTTTTCATATTGTAGGGAAATATTTCAGAGAATAGTGCCAAGCAAGCTGTTTATTTGAGAGAAATCTGTTTTATAACATAGGCTGGAGTTAAGAAATTAGTCTTATTCAGGAAATCAGAAGGTGATTCTGTTTCTTTAGTATTCCAAGCACAGTGGTTTTTCAGATCTGTGCCAGCATTATTAATTATGATTATTAATGATGGCACTTCGTTCCCTGGTTTAGTTGACATGATGGTGTTTGGTCAAAGGTTGGACTCGATGATCTTGGAGGTCTTTTCCAGCCTTAATGACTCTGATTATCCTGTATTACAGAGGTGAGGCTGCTTAAATAACGTTTCCAGACTACACTCCAGGTTTGACCTGGTCAGGTTCTGCTCTGCCAGGCTGACAGGTAGGAATGTATTCCTGCTTGGAATGCTCTGCACAGCCAGGCTGTTTCTGCAGGGATCCAGTTTGGGATAGAGCAAAGCCGACTCTCTTGATGTTGTTTTCTAAAACCCTGTTGAATGGGAAGAGCTCGGTTGCCTCGGTGACGAGGCAGCACCGGTTAGCAAGGCTCCTTTTAGTTAATGGAGTGATAAAAGGGAAAGAATGACAGATCCAGTTGTTTTAGGCTCCCAGGAGTAAACACCCATGCGTGTGGGGATAGAGAAGCGGTGGCTTGGTGGGGAAGCGTTTCAGGAGCCCTGGGCTGGCTTCTCCGCTAAACAGGATGGTTGTGTAGCTCATAAATGTGTGATTATCCATGACTCAGACCGTGGGATCAGAGCATGGCCAAGAACCACTTCATGGACTGCAGTGCCTGAGTTGGAGAGAGACTTTTTACAAGGCCGTGGAGTGACAGGGCAAGGGGGAATGGCTTCAGACTGACAGAGTAGGGCTAGTGGGATATTGAGAAGGAATTCTTCCCTGGGAGGGTGGGCAGGCCTTGGCACAGGGTGCCCAGAGAAGCTGTGGCTGCCCCATCCCTGGGAGTGTCCAAGGCCAGGTTGGACAGGGCTTGGAGTAACCTGGGACAGTGGGAGGTGTCCCTGCCCATGGCAGGGGGTGGCACTGGATGGGCTTTAAGGTCCCTTCCCACCCAAAGCATTTTGTGAAATAAAGCATGGTAGGGAATGGCTATTTGGATCTTAGATCTGTTCTGGACTCCTTGGAGCAGTCAGTTTAGGGGTATAGCTGTTAAAATTGAAGAGTAGGTTTAAACTGTGGTGTCCTGTGACAGGAATGTCCTCATTTGCTTCAGACAAGTGAGGTGGAGGATGTCTTCACACTCCTGAGGAGAAGTGGGTAGGAGCAGTGAATTTTAAAGTGCATGCTATAAATACCAAGCTAAACCCCCAAATGCTGGTAATTGTAGCTCATCTCTTGCACACATTGAGATCTGAAGTGAAAGGAAATTAGGAAGGCTGAGTGAAGCAGGAGGAGGACACAGAACCTTGTCTTAACTGATGATCTGGGTACTTGTTAAGTTAATGCTATTTTTAAAAAGACCAGTGTTAGTGAAGAGATTGGAGATGGCATTTAATGCTCATGAGATAAATGAGGCAACAACTCTAACTTCTAGGAAATCCTGATTTCCTGCTTCCTTAGCTTGTAAAAATGCTTCTTTGTAGTGTTGGTGACCAGGCTGTGACTTGAGGAGAGAGATGGGTGAGGAAAGTCCTCAGCTTCCTCCCCTACTTCCTGCGTTAAATAAGGAATGAAAAACAGGTTCTTCTCCTAATATGGAGCAAAATGGGCTGGTCTGTCCTTAGGTCTCTTCCCTTCTGTTGGAATACTTGGTCTGCCTTGAGGGCTCCAGCACAGGATGGGAAGTTGAGTTCCCTTTCTCTCCTGGACTCCTATTCCTGTGTTATATTCCATATGGGAAGGGTTCCATCTAAAGCAGATGAGAAAGGAGGTTGTTCACAATGTGAAGCAAAGAACAAGAGGCGTGAAGATGTGGGAACATCTGACAAATCTTTGTTTGAGTTTCTCAGTGCTGAATTAAGGCCAGTCACACTTGGACCATGAGGCACCTGGGTCTGATTTCTGTTCTGTAGGAAGGTTTTCCATACAGGGCCTTTATTTAGTGGTCAGATAGAACTGAGGGCAGGTTTGGAATTGTCTGGGGTAGTGGTGAGACCCATCTGTGAGGGATTAGCATGACTTATAACAAAATGGTCTCTGGTAAAAAAATCCTGCACATAGGGTCTCCAGCAAGGTGTTTCTGTATCTCAGGTGTGATACACCGATTTGCTGGCTCAAGGTAAGCAATCTCTGAGCACAATTCTTATGGTGAAGACATCCGAATTGGGTCTCACTCCAATAATATTTCATTTTATAATGCTCAGAGTGATTTTGTAAAGGACTAATTAGCAGAACTCAGTAAGACAACTTCTATGATCTTCAGATTGGAATTTAAATTAATATTTTTAATGCTAATCAGTTATGTGTCTATACCAGCTTGTGTATTATAAAAGGTATTTGTGTGGAAATATTTCTCCTTCAATACAGCATACTAAATTCCTTTTTATTTTTTTTCCTGTTTCTGAGAGTTTAGTTCAGCCAAAAATGCTGACCAAGTATTTTCTGTAAATAAACCCCTTAGCACTCACCTGCTGCATATTCCCAGTGTTTGGCTGTGCAGTTATCCAGAATGTCTGTAGAACATCCAGCATTTATTACAGACCAGCATTGCTTTGACATCACTTTGATTTTTGTTTGCTGGGTTTGAGCTCATTAATTTTCATTTCAGTTCCCATTCTTAGTTGCCAGCAGAGGGTAAACTGGCAGTTGGAATTCTGTTTTCATGCTATTTTTCAATTATGGGTGGTTTTAGGTCCTTGCTAAAGTGTAGTACTGAACCTGCAAAGGTAATTATACCTATTCTAATGCTATTAATAGTGTTTAAAAGGGATCATTGCAGTAAATCAGCTTTAGCCTTTTTGTCAGCTGTGTTTTTGTGTAATACTGCCCGAAATACTGATGCCTTTTAAATAGCTTGGCTTGCCTTGAGAAAGGGAGGGAAAACAGAAAACAGCACATTTGGGGTAGTTTCCTTATTGAAAAATGCTTTTTATGGCTCTTCAAAAAAAAGAGGGGAAGGCATGACAGGAGAATGAACCCCAGATATAGAGCTTGTTATCTGTTAACCCTCTCTTATTTCCCTGCAGGAAGTCCTGGCTGAGCAAAGTCGGAAGCCCAAGTTCCCGCATAGATCGGACGAATTTTTCCAATGAAAAGGAGATTTCCAAGCTCGACTTCTCGGGGTTCAGCACCAGATACTGACAGGAGGGGACACCCCAAAGCACAAACCCCTGATGTTTCTGCTCCATGACATTTCCTGTGCCTCCGTCCACTGCCACAAATGTGCTAGAGATAAACATAAATGCTCCCTGTTCCCACGAAGTAAGAATTCCTTAGGCTTTGCTGTTAGACATCTCACACCAGCAGTGTCAACATTTAGCATCTAAAATGCTAATATCTAATTTATTGCAGCTTGGGAGACAGATAATTGCTTAAAAGCATCAGTGGTTATCTGTGCACAATGAGACTTGTTGCATACAACCATATGGTACCTAATCTTTACACTGTGATTCATATTTTAAATTCAAAATAATAAATTTGTTCTGCAGTTTGTAACCTCACCAAAAATACTTAATGGCAGAGCTGGAACACTGAGTATTGAGAGATTTGTTGTAACATCTCTGTTCTATAGATGATGCTCTTTGGGATAATGAAGATGTAATGGTAACTTGAAATAAATACAATTTGCCTCAAACTGGGACTATCTAGTCAGCTCTGGTTTAAAATTGTCCATAGTAATACATATAAATCTTGGAACCAGATGATAAAACATGTTGCCTCACCCTGTTTTTGCCTTGCCTAGCTCCAGCTCACATCAGTGACACATAGTGACTATAAAGGGCATTTTTATCTGGTTTTTTTTTTTGAAGCTCTTATTAGAATTGAAGATTTTGGTGGTGTTCCTTATGGCTGTGTTGGAACCTGGTTCAACCCGCTGCACCCACATCCAGCATCTCAAGTCCACGGAAGGTTCCTGGGTCATGTCCTTGCAATAAACCCTGGCTCAATCCATGCAGCAGTGGATCCAGTTCTTATATCCAGTGCTCTCTTCACAGGCATCATGGACTCAGGGCTGGGACTGACCCACATGCTCCCTTCTGCAGGACCTGGGGGGCAGCATTAGGACACATCAGAAGACTCCATGAGGATACTTGAGCTGATATTCCCACTGACTGCTTTGTACCCCTTCTTAGGGTAGGTAGTGTCAAGTTAGGCAGCCCCAGCAAGTCTGCAGTTCATGTTGTTCATTTCAGAAAGGACACTGAGCTGCACTTTTCCATTTGTGCAAGGTGTGCATGGAAAGGTATTTCTACTCACAACTAGACTGATTTTTCTCTGGCCCTCTGTGCATTAAGCAGTAAAGTCTCCTTTCCAGAATTTGCAGGAGTTACTTATCAATTGTACTGTCCTTGTATACAAGTGCCCATTGTTGAAGTCATGGTCAGTGACTCTTGTTTGGCTCACAGTAAATGGCAAAGTTCAAGTGTAGCAGGAGCCCAATAGCTGTTCCATCCTCTGGGAAAACTGTTTCCTGCCCAACAAAAGGAGTTTGCATTTTCCTTGGAGCTACCTGGCAGAAGATACCCCTTTGGTCAAAGATTTTTCCAGCCAAGTTGCCTTGCTCATATTTTGGGCAGCAAGGAAAGAGGAAGGCAGAGAACAAAGGGGATATTAGATACAGGGGAAGAGCAGCCAAAGGTGAAATTGCTTGGATGTGTT
Organism: Scytalopus superciliaris; assembly: GCA_013400415.1. Lineage (NCBI taxonomy): Eukaryota > Metazoa > Chordata > Aves > Passeriformes > Rhinocryptidae > Scytalopus > Scytalopus superciliaris. Next base: position 389,519 of record VXBX01004084.1, read on the forward strand.
GGCAGGGGTGGAGCCGGGGGCTCAAAAGGACCTGGGAGTTTTACCCTGACTCCACTAGGAAGGTAAAGCTTGAGGATGGGAAAGCAGCCACTTAAAGTCCTTGCTTTTTTTGGGGGGGAGAAAAGATGTGAATAGAGAACTTCAGGAAAATTGCAAGATGAAAAAAAAAAAAAAGAAATTTGAATTTGTTAGGAGCACTACTCAAAGGACTTAAGTGCCTTCCCTAACCAAGAAGGCTTTGCTGAACAAATAAGCATTGCATGGGTGTCATTGTTTTCCAGAAACCTGGAGCAGGACTTTCAGAGGAAAAGGGGGAAAAAAAAAAAAATCACATTTCATACTTTCAGAGTTTTGAGAAGTCCTAGAGCCAGTTGTCCTCTGTAGAGTCTGGTTTCTTGGGAGTGTTTTTCTGTGCTGCTTTCATGTGTTGCCTGTTATTGCAACTAACAAAGCCTTGGCTTGCACTGTGTGCATTAATCTTCTCATTTTATTTAATCCTCAGATTCTGTTGGAGTGTTGTGAGCCCCAAACCATCCCATTTGTGGAAGTGCAGTGTGTGCAGAACACCAGAGCAGTGTCTCTAGATTTAATGAGAACAGCATTGGTCTTGAGGAGCCAAAGAATTCCAGTGGTAAGATAGAAAGAAAGCAGGAGCAGTTAGCTAATCAGACATCAGAACTGAGTTGAGATCTTCTTCCTATTCTATCCATATTAATATCACTCAGTTATGACTGTAGATACTGCTTAACTTTGTTTTTGACTTAGCTTTTTGAAATGCAACACAGTAAGAATGAATGATGTCTAGGCCAGCTTCATTCTTGCTGCAAGTGGAAATACTTTCTACCAAATAGTTTCTATCTAAATGGAAATAGTTTCCATCTATAGTTCCTATTCTGCAAATAGTTTTTATCTAAAAAAGGTTGAGACTTCTGAAAGTCTGTTCCCACTATTTCCAGGTTACATGTGGATTCTGCACAATGCTGACTTTCTTGAGGGATATGTTGTGCCTGACTTGTACTCTACTGTGACTTAAGGAAGCTCACCTCGTTAAAACCAAAGACCAGAGGTGTTAATTAAAATTAGAGCTTAACTGCTAAATAGCAGGCAATTTCAGAAACTTCTGGGTTTGCTTGTATTTGATTAAAGAAGGAAAAAAATTAAATCTTCCCAAAGCAATGAGCAGAATGAGAATCTTCAGGATTCTCCCCAGGAATGCTGTAATCTCGTGTTATGCCACATACTCACCATTTATGGGGCTGAAATGCAGAATGGGGAAGTTCTGCTGCACCTACTCATTGCAGGGAGAAGAGTGGTGACATCTCCTGCCATACTTTCTCTTGGGTGACACCAATCTGTCACTTTTTATTTCCTTGATGTCCTCAGGAGCTGCCTTGCTTGGCTTGTTTTCTTCTTAGAAAACTGTGGGCATGTTTGCTGCTGGAATCCTCTTACTAGACAGAGCGAAGTGGATTAGTGAAGAGAGCTTCCTGATTAGTGCGTGGCTCCCCCAGTGCTGCCAGTGCTCTGGGAGGGCAGTGCTGCAGTGGGACAGGGGGGCACTGCTGCTGGGTGCTGGCATTCCTATTGCACTCTGGTTACACACACAGTGGCAGCACCACAAACCGCAGTTCCTGTTGCATTCCTCCAGGCTTTTCACAGTCTGGGTAGTGGGTATAAGTATTAGTATCAGGGAGGGTTTTTTCTGCCTCAAAACGTACTGCAGGGACTTAAAATAACTGCATTTGCCCCAGTTCATTTGATACTAATACTGACATAATTGGATAAAAAACACTGACATGGAAGATCAAAGGAGGAACCACCTAATTTTTGCTTAAAAGGGCTGCAGAAATGGACTGGAAGGTTTTACTAGTCAGAATTCAATATGGTTTGAGCAATTAGGAGGGGACTAGTTGTCTTCCGCAATTAGGTGATCTTACTGTGATAATTAATTTGCAGACATGCAAATATAAATGTTTAAAAGCAGTTTCTGATGAATCACTCCATAGATCAGTTGTGAGATGTACTTGTCTTAACCCAGAAGTGAGGAATTACATTTGAACAGCATTAATGGGGGAGTGGGAGAAGTTTTTGGCCCAAAATCCAAGCAGCAGATCTGTCTCTGATGAAAAGGCACTGTGGGCTCTCCTGTGACTGTGCAAGTAGCTCCCTGGTATTAGTTCCTAATTCCTGTGATTCCTGTACTTTGGGAATAGGAAAGGTTTGCAGCACTTCTTCCTGCATTTGTGTTGTTCCTGAATGTGGACAATGAGCTTGAAGCCATGTTTCTGATTCATAGACACTTGATCAGTGTCAAGAAGTAAATTTTGTCTATCGTAACCTTGTACTGGTGTGTGTTCCAGAAAAAGGGACAATGCCCTTGAGGATTTCTGGGACCAGCTCTGTGCTGGATCTGACATGTATATCCCCAGGCTGAATCAGAGGAATACCCAGAATCCCTGGGTTTCTCCAGTAGCTGAAAGGTAACCTGGCATTCCCTTGGATTTGGCAGGGAGATAAAACAAACAATGGAGAGACACAAGTTCTGTGCTGGAGGCACTGACTTCTGTTCCACTGGAGCTCTGCCAGGGACTTCAGTGGGAACAGTAATTGGTCATGCAAGTGGAGGAGCTCCGGAGCAAGGAAATGCATTATTAATGGCACAGTGTTGGAGCAGGGGGAGATAAGATAAAGGCACTCAGTCACGTTCTTGGTGCTGCCTTTGTGTTCTCCCAATTACAGAAGTAGCACTGTGGCTTTGGGAGCTTTAGGAAAGCCTGGACTTTGTTGCATGAAGTTTAGCACTTGAAATTATGCCAGGTACTCAGCATCCCAGGCCAGCCAGTAATTACCAATTTGTAGTTAGAGTTGTTGTGCAAAGGGTGGGAGCAGAGGTAAGTGGATACATGCAGCCCTTCAAAGCCTTAACAGTAATATTCAAATTAAAAATAAAATCCCAGCTGGGGCACAGGGATGGTAAGTAGAGCAGGAAGAGTGCAGGGACCAGACCTCTGAGAAGATCCATGTGGAGAAATGTACCTGTAACTGTTTTTTTGGAGCAGCACTCAATGGCACCACTGGGAATGAGTCCTTGGGGAGCAGCAAAACAGAAAGGGGTAGTGGGGAAGAGGACCTTGGCACAGGAAAGTCTGTTTTGAAGGAACTTTTGAGCTTGAGAAGGCCTTCAGAAGCAAAAGGTGAGGAGATGCTTGGAGTATGAGAAAGGCCAATATTGTATCAACTGTATCCCATTTCTCTAAGCATTACTCCTGACCAGTGTGGCTGGTGAACTGCTGCAAGGAGTTCACTCGCACTGGAGGAGAAATCTCACTGCCAGGTAGGAAAACACATGGACTGTGTGTCTCTAGACAGCAAGGGGCTCTGACAGCAGTATCTCTTCCCAGAAATAACTGTCTGCTGTCAGGAAACAGGCAGACAAAAAAATTGCAGACCAAGTTAAAACTAGTTAATGACCCACAATGTAACTCAGAGAGAAAAAAAACCTGTTCCGTTATCTAAGTTTGCTGACACTCTGGAAACAAAATGATGACTAAATAGTAATGTGTGCTCCAAAGAGTGAGTGATACACCAAGATGAATAGGATTTAGGCACTATTTATCACAGTTAAGCCACAGCCTGAATGCTGTAATGCTGATTCCTTACATTCATTATGCAGCCAGTATAATCTAGCAGGCAGCAATGTGCCTGTGAGAAGGAGGAAACTATTTCTATTGTTTTAAACTCAGTTGTAGGCACAGAGTGATTGACAGGGCTGTGCTTTCTCTTATTTCTAAGATTCACACAAAATTGTTACCACATGGATGTTTGTAAGTCTGAATTCTTACACTCTCCTGCTTAAAGTGTTTGAAAGAACTGTGGAACTCACCTCAGCTGCTTAAATTTTGAGGCAGCCTCAGCACCGAGGTGCAGGTGAAGTACCCTCATTGCAGGAACCTGTGATCCGTGGTGTGTTTTATTTGATGGCTCCAGGGGGCTGTCACTCCCTTACATGTAAGATGTTGGTGATGCTTCCATCATCCCTGTTTGGGAAGCTGGCAGTGTGTGAGTGCTCCCAGCTTCTGTTTCTGTGACCTGTCTTTGTCCTGTGGCATAAGTAATAGTTCATTTTTCTGGTGTTAATGCCCCAGAGAGTAACATTAGCTCTGCACAAAATTATTTGTGGAATTATCAGGTATGAAATTACAACTTCATTCTGACTCAGCCATGAAATTTACTCTTTGGGTGGTATGAAATGTTGCACTCCTGAGCTGCCCTTCAGTGGGAATTCTGTAATATTTTGGGAGGAAAGGAAAAAGAAGGGACAAATAGCCACAACTGATGTTTTTGGCTTGGTTTGAGGTATGTCTAAAGCTCAGCCATGTTCTGAATGAAATAACTGAATTGTTCTGGAAATCCTGAGATAGCAATTTCTGGTTGCTTTTTTAATTTCCAAATAGTATTCAGGAAGTGTAGGAAATAAAAGCACACGGGAAAGCAGAGAGGGATTTTTTTTTTAATATGCTTTTTTCCTAAAAGCCATAGCCAGGACTTATGTGCATTTTCTCCAACCTGTGTGGGGAGGAATGGAGACACTAAAAGCTGCTATGGATGTGAGGCTGTGATAATTAACAGGGTTTGAGATGCTTGAGGCAAATCACCAGAATTCCAAGTGATGTTCAGTCCCAAGAGAAAGGCAGGGGTACATTAAGCTGCTTTGTAGCAAAGCCCTCAGGGAGAGGCTTTTCCAGAGTATAAAAGGACAGTTTGCAGACCCAGGGCCATCCAGCTAAAGATGCCACAGGGTTGTCTGTGCTGAAGAACTTCAGCAATAACGAGGTGTCTTTGGTGCCACCACTGCAAAGAAGAAAAAAAGGGGTGTTCTCTCTGCTACTGCAATCCAGGAGGCATTAACTTCTGGAAACCAGGAGGCAGGCTGCTCCTTAGGTGCTTGTATTCCCTGAAGAGAAAGATGGGATGGCAGCTGTACATTATTTAGTAGCAAACTACTGATGCATCAAATAAGGGAAAATACCCTCTGAATTTTGAAAACCTCCTTTAATTGAGGCAGCAAACAACCACAAATCAAAGATCTGCAGCCAGGAGAAAAATACTTGGGTGAGCAACTTCTTTCTTAGTGACCTGAAGCAACCACTGAACTAATGCAATGGAAATAAGTGTTCAGAAAAGAAAATAAATCTTGCCACCTACTAGAAAAATAGGTAAAAATAGGGGATCTTTACCTCTATGCTCCTGCTGCCACCCCTACTATCATGGTTTTTTTGGGGTGAGTTAGCACGTGTAGTACTTGCTGCTCAGTGGTTGCGGATTATTTGGTTATGCTTCTGTTAATCACAATTGTTATAGAAAATGTTGCTTCCAGTGATACAAATCTTACCAATTCATGGCTTCATGCTTTCCCCACTGATTTATTTCTCCTCCAGCATCTTTTCTCATGGTTTGCACAGCTGAGCTATGATCCATCTGTCTGTGACAAGAGATGTTTATTCTTAGTCCAAGATGGAATTTCAGACTCCTGTTCCTAGGTTACCGTTTTCCTGAATTACAGGACCTGGGTATTTGGATGTATGATATTGACAACTTAAAATTTCAAGCGGAGCAACCAAAAAAACAGAAGCACTTTAAGCAGCTCCGGGTGGCCCTTGGCAGCTGGTGCTGAACAGCAGCTGTGGTGTGGAGTGTAAGGACCATACACTGGCTCTTTTACACTGAGCTGCTTCCATGAGGTTTTTTTCCAGTCCTTTGCTGCTTCAGATTAGAGTTGTCATATCCTAGTGGCTAATTCCAAGGCACTCCCTTCTCAGTGTTTTCTAGCTCCCTTGAGTCTGGGGTCAGCTGGAGTTTTAGAGCCTATGAACTCCCAGAAACCTCTGTCCCTCGGGGATTTGCCTTTCCACTTTAGTCCAGGCTTTCAGTGCTGTTACAGCTCCCCGTGCAAAGCTCATCCAGGCCCTGCCTTGCATTCCCTGCAGCTCTTCCACTGTGGCTGCCAGGGCTCAGTGCTGCTCTGGCTCTTTGTGCTGCAGTCAGGCCCTCTCGGGAGTGCGGCCCCAACAGCCACACTCTGCTGGGTAGCTGGGGGTGATCCTTCCTGACAGTGTAACCCCCTGGGATTGCATTAGCCAGGCATGCAGAAAGGAGAGAGTGCCTGTCTGGCAGAATGAAATAAACACACAAGTGGGAAAAACGCCAGCCAGAGGTACAGCTGGGGCTGCCCTCCTCATCACACTGTGCTGCAAAACCCTCCCCTTTCTAGGTGTACTCACAGTCTCTGCTTTCCTTGAATCTGAAAGCTTCTCCATAAAGCTCCTGCCTTTTTTTGTTTGGTTGGTTGGGTTTTGTTTTTTTCTGCAGACATCTAGTGGGTTTTCATCTGTTCAAATTGCTCTCTTTCATTATGAAAAAAATGTGAATATTAAAGTGAGGTCATGTATGTGCAGGCTTAGGGAAATTGAATCCCTGAGCTTGACCCATCAGTTTAGCTCAGAGTCAAGTAAGTTTAATCCAAGAAAACCAAATTACACAAACCAATCTTATTTCTTCTTCATCCCACTTTACGGTAAACAGTGTTATTAGATCCTGAAACTTCATTTATCCCTCCCTGACCACCTCTAGCTCCTTCCCTGAAGCCCCCACTAAATCCCTCTCTGACTGCATCCCACAATCCTTTCAGAGGCAATTGGCTTACAGCAAACAAGTAGAAGCCCAGTTTGCCACCTCCTTGCCCTTCTGCCTTCTCCTGAGGAACCCTGGATGAACAAATCCTTCCTCAAGCTTGGCAAGGTGCTTTATTTTCACCTCTTGCTTGTAGGTACAGTAGCTGGGTTTCTCCATGCCTTCCTAGGCAGTGCCCCCACTTACATTTAGACACATTTCACTTGGGCTTCTGCATGGGGGGAACAATTCTGTCATTGAGAGAACTGAAATCCACCTGTGATCAGGTAAGTGGCTCCAGTGGCACATTAAGGGCTGTAAATGCAAAGCCCAAAGCCTCACATACCCCTCACGTATGTTTATGTTTTCTTTTAAATGTTTGTGGGAAGAAATGGATAGGAAAATTTGAACTTGTGGCTTTGTCTGTTTTACTAGGGAAATCTATTTTTGATTCTACTGTTTGAGATTGGTGGATTCCCTTTTTCTCTTGAGCTCAAATTCATTGCCTCCTCCTTTCTGGGTAAGTTATTTCTTAGGAGTAAATGAGATTTCCGGAGGAAATATGGGCTAAAGCTGTGCAGTCACAGAGGAGTAGTCTCCAAAAGGGTAATTTAGACTGGTGGTGGGTGTCAAGGTTTATATCACAGAGAAATGTCTCATCAAGCACTGGAGGTGGGTCTGGCTGTAGAAACATCCCCCTGGAGGTGGTGTTCCTCCTTTGCAGCTCACTTCTGCTTAGAGCTCAAACATCTTTTGGTGTTAACTCGAATTAGGGAAGGATTACTCTGGATAGGTTGTTTTTCCAAGGCTGTGAGCTCTCATATAATACTTGAACTGTGAGATCAGCTCGCTGGTGCTGGGCATGCTGAGCAGGGCCCAGGAAGGCAAAACCTGCCTGCCTTCTTTCCACAGCACCACTGCAGCTGACCGGCTGTAAGGTGAAAATGGGGAGCTCAGACCACCGTGTCCCCCTGGATTCGGTCCCAGCCTGCTGTGAAGGGGTGAAGCGCCATCCATGCAGGCCATTTATCCGAGTCACTCTCTCCGTTCGTGTTCCCGGCGTGGGGCTGAGCTCCCGCTCCGTGCTGAGTGCGGGCGGAGGCAGGGGCTTTCCGAGCGCAGGGGGCAGGGAGGGCTGCCAGCGGGAGCTGCCCTGGGGAGCCGGGGGGGGCTCAGCCGGGGCCGGCAGCCGCCGCCAAGCTCTCCTCTGCTCCCCGGAGCCCCGTCCGGCCGTGCCTGAGGCTTCCCGGCTGGAGCCTCCTAGCAGCGGAGCGCCGGCCGCGAGGGATGCAGGCACGGCTCGCTGTCCGTGCCCTGGAATCCTGCGTGCTTCCCGGAGGAGGGCAGGCACATCCCTGCCTGCTACAGCAGCGCTTCCCAGGGCGCGGTCCCTGCTGGAGGCACTGCTGAGGTGTCCCACCTGCTAGCCCTGGCTCCAAAGGGAAGCAGTATGATGGCATTGTGGTGCTGCTGGAGCTCCCCGTCCTTACTGCAGAGGCCCTTAGTTCTCAGCCCTGCAGTGCAGAGGGCAGTCCAGGGACGTCACTGAGGGCTGGCAGAGGCAGGAGGTTAGTACAGAGGATGTGTAGGATTAGGTTTGAGCCTCCAGAGTGTGTGTAAAGTGATGTCTCCATAGGTGATTATTTATCCCTCTTGAGAAACAGGGAAGGTCCCAGGTACTGCAGTGCTTCTGGAACTCGAACTTGGCTGGCTGTGTGTGGAAAGTCAGTGCCTGACTTCACCTGGGTGTCCTGTTCCTCGGGTCTCCTCAGAGCTCCGACAGCTCTGGAGAAGCACTGGGATGGGGGAAGGACTGTCCCTTACAGGAGCCTTTCTTATGTGAGCTGTGGAGGGATTTGTAGGCTCCAGGCATGGACTGGGCGCTGATGGGCTCAGCAGGGTGTTAGGCAAAAAGAATATAAAGAGAAAAAGAAGCAGAAGAGAAAGGATTTGTTCCGTAAATCTCAGTGTCCAACCAGGAGCTGAGGCTGGAATACAGGTTGGGACCTGTAATTGAGATGACTTTGCTTTCTATAGATACATTTCTCAAAGGTATTTCCCCTGTCAAACAGGCTGTTGTATGTGTGTTTTCCTGGTTTGTTTGTCCGTTTGTTTTTTTTTTTTCTTTTTTAATATAGCCTCTCTGGGTAAACAGAGTTTCACAGAGCTTTCCAAATCTAACGATGGGGACGTTATACAAATTAATCTTATGAGTCAAGGTATTTCTTGGGAAAGCTTTCTAAAGGAATCTTTTTCATTAGTGAGTTCCTCATTACAGGATTAAAGGCTAAGCTCCTTCTTCCCTCATTTCTTCCACAAATTAGGTTTTCATAAGACCTTTTATGTGTTTTTCTAAGTACGATAGGTCTTGCCTCTTCTGGCAGAAATATAAATGTTAATAATACTAATTACTTCACACTAATCAACTATCTTTGGGACCTTTGGTTAGGAAAGTTTAGGATCCCTCCTTTCAACAGCTTTTTGTTGTGATATCCTAAGTGTAGTTGAAAATATTCAGGGTCATGCAGTAAATGAATGTCATTGATCACTTTGGATCCAAGGGCTCACCATCCACAGTGACAAAATATCACAAGAAGATTGAAAAGGTTTGTGCCTCAGATGGCATTGCAGAATTTCTGATACAAAAATGTCTGAATTCCAGTGCAAAAGGTCACTGGTCTTGCAGTCCCTGTGTGGAAAAAAAAGGCTGGGCAGTGTCTGATGTTCTTAAAGGGTCTCATTTAATGAGACAATTTCACCCAGTGCTGAGATTTCATTATTACTTTATCTAGGGCTCTTGAACAAGGAGAAAAGAGAGTAACAGTTAACAAAATTGTTAGAAAGTTCAGGTTAATACACCTGATTCCCTAGACAGAAAAGCTGTAGTGATGCAGATCAACACTGGTTTACAACAGTAAGTCCTGAGTAACATGAGAACATACAAGTAAAACTGAAACAGAATGTACAAGATGTCGAGGAAATTGAACTGGAGCAGGTTCAGTTGGGGTGAGTATGATAATCATGGGGTGGAAGAGCCAAATTTGGGAGAGGAGACCTGCTCAACTGTGGGACAGGAGAACCTGTCTCTTTTTTTAAAACCCATTCAAAAAGAAACAAAAGTATTCGAGAATGTTGTTGCTATTTCTGGTTACCTTATAGGAAAAGTGTTCAGAGTCACAGCAGGAATTTAACTGAAGGGTAACACTTGAATAAGAAAGACTGGGGCTCTATTGGCCAAAGAAATCAACCACTGAAAATGAGGTGAGTTCTGACTTTCTGAGCAGTGAGGCTCTGGCCTGACAAGCGTAGGAGTAATTATTATTAACATAGAGAATATGTAAATAGCAGAGCTGCCTGCAAGAGCAGGTCTGTTGGAATGACTGGGGTGTCCTGTCAACACTGGGTTTCTGAGGCCCTGGAAGAATTTACTTACTGCATACATGAATAGGTATGACCACAGTTACCCTGCACACTGAAGATCTGCCATACACGCTGCTGCAGCTGCACCGCAGAGTGGCTGCAGGAAGAGCTGTCACCTTGGCCGAGTCTGAGCGAATCTGTTAGTAAGACATTTCCTTGTAAGCAGAACTGGTCTGTAGAGTGAAGCTAGACTGGAAACTTTTCAGAGCCCTGATCCCCCTCTCCCATCAAAGGCAAGGGAAGAAATCGCCACCGTGACAGCTGGGTGGGGTTTTAGGTGAGGGACTGGCTTTCCACAGGGCATCTGTGTCCAGAGGCCCTGGTTTTATGAGGAGCCTCCAGGCACAGCAACAAGGCAGGTCTTTCGGTGCAGAATTGTGCTGCTGGAAACTTAACAGTGTGAATGGTCCTTGGCTCTTTATCAGTTGAGTATTCTGAGGGAAGAAAGTGATGTGTTGCTGTGTGAAGCTGATCTTTCGTTCTTGGAGTTACTGCACACACAAGGCGTTTCCTTTCTTATCAGAAAATAGCCTTTGGCCCCGGTGCAGAGCATTTTTTTCCTAAACATTAACTGTATATCCGAGTATCAGTGCTGGTCTATCACGGTAATGAAAGGTCAGCTCAGTGTCTTGAAATGGCTGAACTAGCTGGGTGAATGTTTTGTAACCGAGAACTGTTTCCTTTTGTAACTTAAGTACTTAATTGCATCTAATTGGTTTCCACTGAAATGCAGACCCTGCTCAAAGTGCCAGACCCCAGAGGAAAGGGCTGGGAAAGCCCGTGGTGACTGCACGTTATTAATGTCAGTGGCGTGATCGGAGGTGTCATTATGGGGCAGCACAAAGGAAAAGGAGCAGGAGACTAAGGAGAATATCTGGGAATGATCGCAGAGAGGCGATTGAGGGATTCTGGGAAAGATTACTAAGATAAGTCCTGGCAAGCAGAACCCGCAAAACAGTCTTTGATAGAGCCCTCAGCTAATCAGTGCCCAAAGCAGCTGATGGAAGCAGTGAAAACCATGGGAATTAGCAAGTCATTAGCACTTGGGAGAGCTGGAATTCCAGAACTAAATCAGGAATAAAGCAAACAATGTTTAAAACTCTCAAAAACAGGCAACCTAGTCCAGAACTTGGCATCAGTTTTGTGCTTTTGGGATCAACTGTGAATGGGTCATAGTGAGTCATAGTCTTAGCTTAGGAGAACCAAGAAATTAACAATTTCGCTGCAATTCTGTGCAACCTGGCCTTCATTTCTCTCCTACGATTCAGGAGTAACTAGAAGAAAATTAGTGTGAATGAGAACAGAATCCAATTTCTGGCATTTGTTGAGACTTATACCCACGTTACACCTTGTCCTGGTTTCAGAGCAGTGAATATCATCTAGGGCCTGCTGACCTCTGAACCAGTACATGCTTTCATTTCCTTGGTGTAAACATATGTAAATACTACCAACGAGCAGAGTTCCTGTATTGGTGTAAATTTCCTTCCTTGTCTGCTTTTGTCTTTCAGTCTAAATACGTATGGCATGTTTAATATTGATTATGCACAGGAATTGCCAGCAGAGACTTTATATCTCTCCCAAGTACGTGCAGCTCTTGTTCACCAGTGGCACAATAATCCCCAATTACATTGTGCAGCATTAATTAGCTCCAGTGTCAGGCTGCTAAATGGGCCATTATGGTATTTGGGACCAAAAGATGCCAAAACAAAACAGGTATGAACAATCTCAGTGTTACAGGGGGAAAGGTTTCAAACTCAGAGAGCAGGCTTAGATGGGTTATTGGGAAGAAATTGTTCCCTGTGAGGGTGGGCAGGCCCTGGCACAGGTTGGGCAGAGGAGCTGTGGCTGCCCCATCCCTGGGAGTGTCCCAGGCCAGGTTGGACAGAGCTTGGAGTAACCTGGGATAGGGGAAGGTGTCCCTGGTAGGAGGTGGAACTGGATCATCTTCAAGTCCCTTCCACCCCAAACAATTCTGGGATTATAGCTGATATGTATGTGGTGTGAAATACCCATCAAATATCTGAATGAGACCATCAGCCTTAGAGCAACCCGTAACTAAGACTTGAAATGAGTTTGGGACTTCACGTAACCCTGGAATGTCTTTGGAAGGGCAGCACGAGGTGTCAGAAAGGATGGAGCAGCAGTGCATGGTTGGTTGCTGTGGGTGGTGTTCTGAGGGGACTCTTCAAAACACTAACAGCTGTGTATGTGCAATTTCATCTTTGCTGTGGTGCCAGCTGAGGAGTCCCACGGGTGTCATCCTCCTCCACTGGGTTGTAGTGACCCAGGAGCAGCTTGGCAGTTGGCTTTGCTGTCCCAGCTCAGGCAGCAGCAGCTCGCAGGGAGCACTGAGACCCCTGCACGTGTTCTCCAACACTGGGCAGAGTTAGCTGACCACACTGCACTGTGTCAAAGGGCTGCTGTCTGCCAGCAGCTTTGTAAGTCAGATTGCTCTCTTTTGTCTGTACTCAGAAATGGCAAGTAACGTGCACTTTTTCAAGCTGCACTTCATGGGGAGCACTTGTCTGCAGAGACTTGCCTCCTTACAGCAGCACATATGAAAAACTACCCTGCTGATGTCACTTGAGGTGTTTGCTCCTGGCTCTGCCATCCTGTAAACAGCTATAAAAACTGAGTGTGTCTGCTCACAGGGTTCACCTTTCACTTTGTACCAGCCACAGCTACTCCTCTGGCAGGTACAAACCAAACTTTTTGGAGTTATCACCCAGGGAAATGCTTCTGTTTAAAAAAATCCACATCTGTGAGGCTGTAAGAAACCCCCTTCAGCTATTTTAAGGTAGAGCTACTGGGTACTGTTTTTGAGGGAGCTTGACTGAACTGGGCTGTCAGAGGCCAGCTGTTTGCAGTATCTTCCCCCTGAGTGCTGGCTCTGAGCTGCTGCACGCTCCTGGCAGCACAGGTAGCACGGAACTAGTGAAGGGTTTTCTCTCCAGGGCTCAGGGCAGGCAGAACTGTCTCTTGTCCTTCTTTCCCAGCTGTCTCCAAAGCAAATTAATGAGAGCAAGTCTAGACCAATTTTTACCAAACTGCTCAGACAGGCTCTCTCCCTCTTGCTGGTGTTTTGTCAGCATAATGACAGGTGTTTTCTTCCCTGCAAGTAGGGCCTTTGGGGAGCTAAGTCTGCTGTAAAATCAGACTTAGGTGGGGGGGAAGGCCTCATCCAGAGCATGTCTGTAACAGGTGAGCTGGCTGCCTGGAAAAGCAGTAGAGGTGACACTGGTAACACTGTCTTATCACCAGCTCAACTCCAGCTGCTGTGATTTCCATTGCAGCTTATTTCTATGAGAAGAATTTGCTGGAGAGCAGCTGCAATCCTGCATTTCTCAACTCCATGTGTCTTTATTCTGAGGCAACTGGTTTGGGAGCCAACACCCTGGCTGAGTGTGCCAGGAGGATCAAATGAGCCTGGTGCTGTCACCAGAGGGTGTTCCAGGAGAGCAGTGGCAGGCCTGGAGCAGCAGTCTGGGAACACCAGGGTGTTATGGCTGAACTGCATTGTCTTCACCTAAAAAACTGTCAGATTGATTACTTCTTAATGCCTGAAAACACTCTGAAACACAACAGATTATACCCAATGTATTTCCTCAGCTACCAGTGCAGATACACATTTAAAATAAGTACAGTACTGCTCTAATGCTCTGAGCTGCTCAGCTTCTGTGGGCTAATTAGTATTATGAAGTGGAGAGAGGGGCTCCCTAATTGGCAACTTCAGAGCAATCTGAGATGTGGAGGGAATAGGGCAGTGATAAAACCCTTTCAAAAACCTTTGTTAATTATAGTAATTAAGAGAGAAAGGAAGAAGGGGAGATGTTTCCTTGAACAGAGGGACAGTTTCTTGTCTACCCTGGTTTAAGGAGGGTTGGGCTGCTTGCTCAGGGCTCTTTCTCTTGAGTAATTGTTGAAGCAGATTCATTCTGCAAGACAGAAGCAAAGGTGGTGCTGACTGGGCAGATTTTGGAGCTCCCGAGGTCTCTGTCAGCAAAGGGAGGACAATGACAGTAGAAGAAAATCATTCATGTCCCAGCAAGAGCTCTCATGTGCTGGCTTTCCTTCCTTGAGTGTGGGAGGGGACAGACAATGGCAGTTGTTGGCTCCTTTTCCCTGGTAGTAGAGTAACATAGAAAGTGAATGTCATGATACAGACAGGCACAGATCTCCCAGGAAATCAGTGCTCTTGGCTCATGAGGGCATCCCTGCCAAGTGTTGGCACAGAGCAGTGAGTAGGAGACTATTAACCCATAGCATAGGTTTTGATGTACCCATATCACCTGGTGCTCAGATGGCTGCTGTTGCAACCCAGCTGCTGCAAGGTTTTTAACTATACACTGCTTTGCATTGAATTTGTAGCTTTAAGATTTGCTCTCTACAGTCAAGCTGGTGTAGTAGAAAATCAGAGGTCACATTTAGAACCATGGCAGCTTTGGCTAAACACTGAGAAGAAGGGTGAGAGGGATAACTAGGGAATTATTTTCATTTTTCTTATTCTTTCTGCAGCAAAAGTTAGAGCTGTTTCAGAGATAACTAGTGAAATTTAGAAGGACTTCTGAGTGTGGTGGCTGTGTTCACTTGAAGGATCCTGAAGCCTGTGACAGTCTCCTGACTTAAACGTGTGCTGAGCACAAATAATACGTTCCCTTGTGGCAGAAATCTTTTGGGCTCTTCTAGGAAAGATCTTGGCTCTCTTGGCTGTTTGATGTTGGCCTTGTGTCAAGGCAGATGGAAGTGGCCTGTAACAGAATGCTGGATCATCCATCCATGTCCAAGGAAGGAGAATGCTCTGAAGTCCAAGCCCTTCCCCTTGGCAATACCAATTTACTGGTCCTAATATGGCCCTGGGCACTGCCTGTGCCATTGGTCGGTGATTTTTGGGAGCCCTTTGTTTGTATCCCTGGAGACTGTAGCACTACCAGTTTAGTACAGTCTGGAGTCCCAAATGGGAGACGTGTGGAAAACTTCCATGGAAGGTACAGATGGGGAATACTGGGGGAACCTGTTTGATTGATGTCAGCCAAGCTGTGGAGCAAGTATCAGGCTACTGAGTGGCTCACCTAAGTCTGCTTTCCCACTTAGAAAGTTAAGATAATCACAGATTTCAGAGGATTCTGAGTTGGAAAGGATCCACAAGGACTGTTGAGTCCAGCTCTTAAGTGAAGGGCCCATATGGGAGTGGAACTCACAACCTTGGTGTTATTCGCCCCATACTCCACCCAACTGAGCTCATTTCAGGGTCAGCTTTGCTCTGAAATAATTTAAATGACCAGCTGAAAACAGCAGCATTTGGACAGTTACTGGATGGCTCTTGGGCTGTGCTGTGTATGTGAAGTATCTCCAGCAGTCCTGCTCTCCAAGGCAAGGTCTCTGGGCAGCTCAGGTTCTGTAGGAACTCCCATGTGATTCCACCCCCACAGTCAGTGAGGGGGGGAAAGGGGTAACCACTGGTCCTGGTGTTTTTCAAGCCCAGTGCCAATAGGCTGGGGCTGTGGGGGGCTGTTCAGTCTCCCCTAAGTGGCCTCCTGAGCCAGGGGCAGCCCTGTGCCCTTTCCCCCCAGCTGCAGTTGAGCAGTGCCCTCACAGCTGAGTGTCTGGGCCTCCCAGACAGATACAATAACTCGCCTGTGAGAACGCTCATACCAATTAAATCTTATCATCAAATCATTCTGTTCCATCACCCCACTTAATTAGCCATGGTCTTTGGTATTTCAGCAATGCTCTGCCATGCCAAAAAATGAAAGTATTCTTTGTGTGGTATACACCCAACAACTGCCTGTGCCAGCCGGAGGCACCAACAACTGTTCCTCCTGCACCAGGGCAGGGTCTGCTGGGAAACGTAATTGCCCGCTTCTGGTTTTTCAAACCAAAATGATTTAGAGCCCGTGGTCTTTTCATCTGGGCACTCGGTTTTCCTTGGAGGGAAAGCAAGCTGGCTTCTCATCAGTTGTTTTGGGAACATAAACTGATGAGTCACACAAAACCCACAACTGAAAGGGTTCCTCGAGTGTGAGTTGTTAATCGGGGCCTTTCTGTTTAGAAATGATAAATGCAGGCAGACTGGACAGGAACGCTAATTAACTGCTCGTTAGCAGGGCATCAGAGCCGCTGCCTCCATCCCCGTCTGCAGCATTCCTGGACTTCAGGAATGTGTATCAGGTGAGGGTCTGACCTAGTTATGGCTTCTGTTTGAAAACATCCAAACCCGGGCACATCATCACATCCCACTTGCAACAAGCGCCTGATTTGGCAACCTGTGCTGTGAATGGCTGGGGTTTTTCTTCCTCCTTAAATCTGAGCGGTAAGTGTGGGCGAAGAGCTCTGTGGTCTGTAGAATCCAGCCTGGAAAAGCTCATCAGGAAGTGGCAGCAAGGGATTCATTAGGAATCCGTGTAATGGTTGGTTCCCTGCTACCCACTGATGCTCAGCCCTTTTTTCACTGCCAGGGAGAAAGAGG
>VXBX01004084.1:406831-436033 GCA_013400415.1 Scytalopus superciliaris
GGGGGGGCAGCAAGACTAGGTATAACTTTTAGGCTGTGTGAAACACAGTGTTGTTCAGAGAAGCTCAGACTTGTGCATTGCATAATACCTTCCCTACCCTTTCCACTGGACTCCAGGGATCTTCTACTGGATAGCAAGTTAAACTGCAAACAAGGACCCGGTTGGATGATCGATGGGGGATGTTGTGCACACACCCAGAATGTGTCATTTCCAATCTGAAGGGAAGCAATTGTTTCCATATGTTGGCACGTTTGGGGCTTGGTGTGGAGCCAGTTGTCTGGCTGTGATCAGGCAGCAGCATCTCCCAGTGATGGAAGACTATACCTTGGAAGGGGGGTGCTCACTTTAGGCTGTATTCCTTAAAAGGATACAAACTCTGAGCATTTATCCAGGGTGTAATTTATGGTTCCAGTATGTTTTGACTTTACACAGATGAAAAAACAGCCCTGTTCCCTATGCATATATGCATAAAAATTCCTTCCTGCCCCCTCTCCCCTCCCCCAAGGAATCCAATACAACAATAGCTGGGGCTGGGTTATGTGCTAACTTGGCTGCATGGGCTGGTGCCTGCTGAGGCTTAGAAGGATTCCCCCTCTTTTAACCCAGTTCCTTAAGGATATTTTAACAGCTACATCTAGTTTTGTTAACTCAGTCTAGTTCTTGTTGCTCAGCTGGAGTTCAGGCCCTTGGAACAGCTTTTAGAGATGCTCTGCACCTACCAAACCCATCTGTTTGGGATTTTGGTTTTGTTTCATTTTTAAAGTGTTAAACTAGTTGCATGTTGCTGCACAAATACATTAATATCACTTTCAAACTTCAGTAATGAGATTCCTCCATGCCAAGGCCCTGCTCAGTCTGCATCAAGCTCAGGTACCCCAGCGAGGGGATAAGCAATAGGCTGCGGGGAGGGGGGATTTTTAACATAGTAAGAAGCCCATTCCCCAGCTAGCTACAATCCCCTGAACCACCAGTACTGGAGAAAAGCTGCCTGCTGATGGTCTGGCCAGTGAGGTATCCCCACATCCTTCCTGAAGCTTCCTGGCAGCACAAAGCCTGCAGTACATGTTGTGTGTGTGACCCCATTTGACAAACACCCAGGCAGGTCCTCAGGGAGACACAGGCTCCTTTCGGTGTGCCAGGCCAGTGCTTTTGGATAATTTGAATATGGAATTCTAAAAAAAATGCCTTTTTTGCTTCCCTGAATGGTGAGTGATAGTCAAGCTTTTAATTCTGCTGTCAAAAGGATTTGCAACTGTGAGACACGGTGGGCAGAGGCATCCAGGTCCCTGCAGCAGTGCTCCTTCCTCCAGCTGAGAGCAATGAACACATCACATCATTCCCCAGCACACCCATTTCCTTTGGGGGAGCGGGCTCAATTAGCATTTTAACTCTAGAAATGTTTGGTTGGAGTGTTATTATCTTCTCCTGCAAGATTGGCCATGTGTGGAGTGAGATATTGGAGTGCTGAAGGCCAAGGATGCACATTTCTTCCCAAGGTGACTTGCAGTGTTGTGGAAGGAAAGCAGAGAGACAAATTTGTTTTTCTTTTCAGTCATGTGCACATTTTTTGTGAGTTTATTGGTACTATTACCTTATTAAGGCTCTTCACTGGAATATTTGCCTAATACATTGTGAATAGATAGAATTCCATTCAGAGAATAATGAACTGATGTCTTTTAATAGGTGATTAATTTGCAAAACTAATGTGCTGAAATGTCTGAGGATAGATAATGTATTCAACAGCTACCAAAACTTACTTTGGGAGTAATTTATTGGGAAAACAGTTTTGATCTGAGCAGGAGTTTGGATATTGGGGAAAGAATCCTCGGTGCTTTTATGTGAGCCACATGCACACTCAGAATTTCAACAATGGCATTATTCACATGTGGTTTTGAGAAATTTGGATTCTACCTTGTCTCTAAAGAGTGGCATTTCCATGCAGCAAAAGCAGTCTGGAATTGATAACAATGTTGTTCACTACCATGCTTGGCTTGAACATATATAAGCATATACCTCTGTATTCCAGCATGAAGGTAGGATTTCCATCTAGTTGTATTTTTTTGCTTCAATTTCACGGGTAGATTGGGTTATTAAATGCCAGGAATCAGACAATTTATAGTTCTACTGAAGCCAGCACTTCTCTGCACAACAAGTGTCATTCTAAGTGTGCCTCAGGCAGCTGGAGCTCCAGGCATGCCTCGAGCTCGCAGGGCTCCCTGGACAGCTGCAGCTCCGTGTGCGTGCACTTCTGTGGGAGCTGCCCAAGGCCCGTTGGCATTCCCCAGCGTCAGGGCTGCTATTGCCCTCCTGCAGCTGGGGAAAGGGAGGGATGGATTGGAACACTGTCACTGCCCGGGACTGCTTTGGAATGATGGACCTAAAACTGCTGCCCCGTCCTACCAAACTCCTGCCTTCCAGTGTGCTGGAATGTAGGTCTGCCCTCTCTTCAGAGCCCTGTTAGTGCTAATTAACTACTTCCAGCGTATTAACGGCCCTGGTATATGTGTCAATAGGAGACTGACGCTCGGCTAACGAGCCGCTCGTGTTAATTACGACCTCATTGAGCCAGCCAGTTTGTGTAGAGTGGGAGATCCATTTCCCTTCATGTTGTGGTGGCTCCTTCCCTCCCCTCCTGCTCTGCCTGGAGCCACGGTGACCTTGGGGGACTCTCGGGTTCCCGACCGTCTCCTCGCCGATCTGTTTCCTCAGCCGCTGTTCTAACAAAGGGCTTTATTTCTGTGGTGACAAAGGTTATCACACTCAGGCTGCCGTACCTGATCTGGCCTCTGCTGCTATATGGGGCTCATGGACCACTATTCCTGTGTGATGGTGTGCGTTCCCAAAATAAATGTCCTTAAATTAGCCGGTTCAGTTACTGGGAGCACTCTGGCTGTCGCAGCAGAGCTTGATGTAGGCCAAGTAGGATTTTTTTTTGGAGAAAATGTACTCTTTTGAGGTTAATAATTATCTAATTGCTCAGTTAATAATAGATGCTTCTCAACATATTCATGGGATATCATATATTTTTCAGCAGGACTGGATCCTTTGGCAGGTGCAGGTCTTGGTCCAGCCATGATATAGCAATAAATCAGCATCTGTCCACGTGCTGCTGGTTGTTTCATAGGGCTGCCAACTACCAATTTACTCTATTCTAGCTCTGCAGCCCCTTTCTGGGTTTACTTGAGAGTTTTGTGCCCTGGTGACTCTGACCACATTGCTGTGTTGCTGCTGTGCAGATGGAAGTGCAGTGGCCTACATTTCCCTGGGATCAGGGACACAGCCTGACCCACTTGAAACGTGTAACCAGCCCTGCTTTCCCCACGGCTGGGAGCACCGGCCCACCACTGGCACTGCTCTCATGCCACGCCTCCAGCTGAGCATGCAGGGTTCCTGGGCACTTTGGAGAATTTGATACAGAGAACTTGGATTGTGCTTCTCATTTGTTTTCTTCCCCTTGTGCCCGGATGTGTCACGGTTCAGTGTAATGGGTCAGTCTGTGTTTCATTAAATATTAACAGTGAAAATGATTTGTGCTTGTTTAGAGGGTAATACTGTTGTGCTAATGGATGGAAAATTGCCTGGAAGGCTGCTGGGAAAGATGTAGTGGCTGCTGCTCCTGAACCACTGAGCGTGGAGCCTCTAAACTGTCCTGCCAGGGGGATGGGGACATGGAGTGGTAGAAAATCTGTGGGAAAACAAGAAGAAAGGTACTGTAAGGAGTTATTCAGGCACCTGCCAAGTGATCCAACAGACCTTTTCTGCCCTGCACTGTCCTAATTCTTCCAGCCTGGTCTCATGCTGAGCCCAAACCACCTCTCTGAAGCCACTCCAGGAGTGCTGCCCCTCAACAAAACCTCTGACACATGTGAGCCCAGTCAAGTACCCGGCTCCTGGTGCCACTTGCCCTGGTGGGCAAGGCCGTGGTCCCGGGGCTGCTGGAGCAGTCCAAGAGGAGCAGCTGTCACTGGTGCTCACGCAGCCCGTGCCCTGGCTTTCCCTGGCCATGTGCGAGTGCTCCCTGGCGAGGTTAGGATATGGTGTTCTTCAGCTGCACCCGCGACTCCCGGAGCATCCGCAGGTCTGCCGGAGCTGTTCCAGGAACAGACGTCCCTTAGGCGGCGGCCCAGCGCCAGGGAGCCTCCTGATGAGCCCCCCCGAGGGAAGGTAAGACAATGTGCATCCGCTGTGATTAATGGCAGCCAGGGAGGGGCAGGGGGGACGTTTATCCCGGGGCTTCCGACTGTCCCTGCAATGGGAAGGTTTATTTGTCAGATGCTTTGGATTTGCTAAGAGTTCGCACTGATGACCTGCTCCTTTTTGTACGGCTGGGACATGCTCTGCTCCGTATTTGAGTGTTGTAGCACCCGGGCTTCCTGTGGGTGTGATAAACAATAACCTAATCATAAATCACATGATTTGGATTACTGAAGAGGGTGTTTATGCTGTGGCTTCACTGAACCCAACTGTCTGTGCCTGTGAAAAAGCTGGAATGACTAAGGTAGGAGCAAGGGTAATGCACAGCTCTCAGCATTAACTCTTGCCAGGCCCTGGCTCTTAGGAGCTTGTACGTGTGGTTATACATTCCATATAAATCAGTGACTTTGCACGAATAGGCTAGAATATATATAAACAGACTCTGATGGCTTCAAGAAGATCCGAAAAGCAAGGTTTGATTGTGAAAAATGTTGTGAGAAATGCAGGGTGTGCTCGTTGCCACGTCTGTTTATTTAAAAAAATCATGCTAAGCAGGCTCCTGTGTGGCTGTGCCGAGCAGGAGCGTTGGGATGCAGTCATAAATCTCCTGGCCTACAAAGGCAGGGGCTCAGCATCGTCTCCATGGCAACCCTCGGAGCCAGAGATGAAATCTGATATGAATAGTCTGGTGGGGAAGAGCCGTATGCGAGTCACACACTCGGCGAGGCAGAGCCCCGGTGAACCAGGGAAAATAAGATGCATTTGCTTGTACTTGTTGCTGCTGTGCGAGTGTTCCTGCCGTGCCCTGCTCCATGAATAAAGCAGAGTGACAGAGCAGCCATTATCCCATGGCCTCCAGCCACTCGGAGCCAGGCCAAGGGCCGGCGCAGCGGCCGAGAAACAAGGGTGAGCTGTGCCAGCACTTGAGCTCATAAATGAACTCAGCCCACAGCTGCATCTCTGAGCTGCTTATGTTCCCCTGCTCCATGTCAGCCCTGTCTCCCCTCCCAGCGCCGGGGAGCCTCGGTGTGTGTGCAGATAGGACCAGCCAGTGGTCGGCGGTTCCTCGGGGAACAGAAACATTCCCGAGTGCTGCGGGGTCATGTTCACCACAAGGGCCAAGCACAGAGAAAGGAAACTCAGTGCAAAGCCCAATGACCTCACCCAGTCTCTTCCTGCAGAATTCCTCAGAGACAGCAGGCTCTGCAAATCACTTATCAAAACCAGACGGCAGAGGAATAGCCAAGGCATACCCCAAAATTCCTGTGGGAGGACACAAAAGTTCAGGCATTTCTCAGACAGTTGGCTGCCCTGCTGGGGAGGAGCCTTCACATCCCGTAGTGACATGCTTTTGATGGATACAGGGAGAGGGGCTTTACCTGCTGCACATAAAACTGTAGAGACACTGGTCCACTGACAGCAAGGGGCACACAGAGAGCCTGGAGTCGCTCCGGGCTGGTCCATTCTCTTATTTCAATATCAATAACTCCATCCACGAGCTGACACCAGTGAGTAGTTGGAGGAACACAATCCTCCTTTGACGTACCAACAGCTGCAGCAGGCTTTGATGTCTCCACAGAACTGTATGTTTATCAGACCCTTTTTTACTGGTGATATTTCACTGCCTTCCTGCCACCATCAGCCCCTTGATTCTTCCTCTGCATCCTGTAAGACGTTTTGTGACTTAGCGAAGACTTTCAGAGCTGCTGCTTAGAAGTGGAAGCCACTGTGATTCATGAAAAGGTTGGAAGCAGTTACACTCGTTCTGGTGTTGCTGGTTGCTGGGTGTTGTACATCAATGGGTTTATTTCCCCCATCCCTTTGGATGCTGCGGAGTGAAACGTAATTCCGTGTGCCGTGTGGTGTCAGCTGCTGATAAATGGGAGCCATTGTTGCTTCCGTAGGAAACAATGACAGCCAAGAGAGGACAATTTGCTGCAGTCCACAGGAATGCAAAAATAATATGTCACTCCCCTCCACAGCTAATGAAGACAAACCCTCGAGCAGCCCTTTGGAGGGAGAAGAGAAAGCTTTTGCCTATGATTTAAGTCTATTTTTTTTCCTCATATTAAACTACATTAAACAAGATAGCAGTGAATTTGCCCTGAGCTTTCCCTCCAGACTAAGAAAACAATTGTTCAAGAGGCTGAAGGACAAGCTTTATTGATAATTCTTCAGTATTTTTCCTTGCACTTTTCACTGGCATTCCCAACAGATTTTCTCATGTATTCCTGTTTAACTCAAAAAGAAAACATCCCCCTATACAACATGCTGTGACAATTCATTTTTTCTTGCACACTTTCTCCATGGATGGATTTTTTTCATGTGAAGTGGCAGCAGCTCAGTGTTATATTTAATCAGATATTTATATAACACACACAGATCCCATCACTGCGCTAATTTACTGTTGAGCTTTGCAAAGACCAGTTTTAGGACTTATTCCTACTTATTCCGTAGGGCCCAGGACCTCTAGTCATCATCTGGGGCTCCCTCATGCCACGTGCTTTCTGGTGGAACAGTGTTTCCCTCTCCAGGGCAGGTTTGACACAAGGCTGCAGGGCACTGGTCACCAACTGGGGTGTTGGGTCCCTGTGCACCCCCAGCGAGCTGCTCTGTCCCTTCAGCCTGAGAAATGGTCTTTGGGGGTTGTTCCCAGGCAGCCAGTTTTGGTTCCAAAGGAAGCTGAAAGGGAGCAGTTCGGTAAGAGAGCTCTAGCATGAGATTCCTAAACCTTCCCTGTCAGATTTTGACATGAGTGTGGGCTCTTATTAGGAGATGAGTGCAGTATGAAAGAGATGGGTCTTGTTTTATATCTCTTTCTCTCTTTTTATTTTAATCAGAGATTTTGTGAGCCAGGGATTAAAAACCACATTGTCAAGTCTTTGAAATGTGCTGACATTCTAGGGCTTTGGAGGGTGGGTACTAAAGCCAGGAGTTCCCAGCATTGCTGCCCAGAATGTGCACTTGAGTCTTCAGAGTGTTTGCTGACTTTCTGTGACATTTGGAGGCATTGTTGGGAGCTCAGTCATGGGGAATTTCCTTGGGAGCTGTGCTACCCACAGTGTCTGGCTCACTGCTCTGCGAGAGGCAACAACAGAGGATAAAAGCACTTGCTACATTCTCACAGGTCGCCAACCCAACGCAAACAGGCACAGGGAGGAGGTGCAGACTGGACAGGCTGTGCTGTGTTTTGCTGGTCAATGAGGTGTCTGTGGTTTTTGAATATAGATCTAAGAGGAGCTTCAAGGAACAAAGACTTGGAGGGTTTTTTTTCTCTCCTTAGAGAGATGGTTCAGATGGTGGGTAAGGATCAGTTAGATGTGCGTGTGCTGTTCAGAGCTCAGCCAAAGGATTTCCATTGGGAGCTGGGCCCTTCAGTGTGTCTGGGTGGGTTGGTCTGTCACTTTGGGATGTGGATTTCCAATCTCTTTGCACACCTGGGCAGGAAGAGTTGTGTGAAAGGAAAAGTGGGGGGAGGTGCCACAGCGTGCAGGAAACCCCAGCCCAGGCAAGCTGGAGGTGGTTTGCTGCTCAAGACCTGCATTTGTGCTGTGGGACAAGGGCAGCAAGTGATTAGCCAGGCTGTTGTCCTTGTAGCAGTGGTTTAAAACAGCTTGTGAGGTTTAGTCTATCCAGGTGGGCTGGTGAGTTTTTGAAACCCCTTACAATTAGTAAGTTGTAATTGCAGGACACAAGCTTGTCACTGCTGAGCCTAAACCTGGTATTGGCCTCAGCTGAGTGGTGCTCCACAAGGCCGTACCTGCTGCAGTTTCATCCTTCCCTAGACAGGAACTCAGCCTCAGTAGCTGAAACAGGTGCCATTATGGCTTAGCACCAGCATCCCCAGCCTGTCCCAGGCTGGGAAGGGTGCCCTGCCCTAGGCTTTGAGTCACCCCACAGCAGCACTGTTTGCCAGGTGTGCTGGCTGCTCCTCAGATCCCATGGAGGAGCTCCACCTCTCCTCTCCGTGTGGCTCCTTGTGGAGAGCAGTGGGGCAGCCTGAGGTAGCACCATTCAGACCTCACTTTCCATGCCAGCTTGGCCAGTACTCCCCTCCATTTCTGTGCCCTGTCCCGTTATCTGTGTGCATCGTGGCTGTGAATGATCAGCACCTCTAACAAAGCAGCAACTACCGGGAGCAACAGGACACACTTCAAAATCAAAGTAACTTGCCATGAAGCCTTTCCCAGTCCATCCGTGGTTCTAGGGTGGGGCTGGAGGGATGGGAAGTGCTGCCGACAGCAGTTGGAGCTGGCCCTGTGATGGCACTTTGTGCTCTGATTGTCCCAGCGCTGTGGCTTTCCCTGGGGCAAGTTAATGGAACTGCAGAGTCAGGGGTTCCAGCCTAACAATAGGAGTGCAGCCCCAGTGTAACACACGCTCCCCTGGGCAGTAAGTAATGGCAGCAGGACAAAACTGCAGTCTTTGGAAAAGGCCCAGCCCTGCCACTGCGGCTCTTTGGCACAAATCAGCAGGGATTAGGCTGTGACCCATGGAAGTTCCTACTAGAACTCCTCTATGAATGCAACTGCTGTCACTGCACATGGGAGGGGAAGTGGTTTGTGCAACCACAGAGTGTCTGTGAAACACTGTGGTTTGAACCAGGGGTGAAAGTGGGGAATATCTGATGTGAACTGAGTAAACACCAAATGTAATGGCTAAGATGTTAGGAGTCTGATCTAGGAACTCACCCTGCTGAGTAAGTGCTGGTGTCCTGACCACTGTCCTGACCAGGACTTTATTTAAATTTAACCATAACTAAAGAGAGTGATTTGCTGGGAGCTCTGTGGGTGCTCTGGGCCCCTTTCATAGCACAGCTGAGTGCAGTTGTGCCTGTGGTCTTCTCTCTGCCTCCAATCCGCCTCTACTTGTCCTCAAAAATGACATTTTTCGGTGTGAAACCTATTAGCCAGTACTTGAGAGGAGATGTGAGAGCAGTGGCATCATTAAAAATTACTAATCTCTATTTGTTTTGTTTCTAGTGACTCAGAAGAACATGTAGAAGCCAAGAAGCAGTTGAGAAGCTGCGTGGGGAAGGTGAGCATCTCACGCAGGTTTGGCACCAATCTCCTCAGGCTTCTTCCCTGCTCCTTCCTCCCTGGACCAGACTGCCTGGAAACACCTCTGGGCAGTGGAATGTCTCTGAAGGTGCTGTGTGCCACTTAGACACTGGGCTCAGCTGCTCTGAGCTTATTATTGTGCAGGAAATAACACAGAGAAAACACCAAAACATTTACTCACTGCAAATGTCCATTAAAATGTTAATAAAATGGCAAGGTAGAATGTGGGCAGTGTTCATCCCACTGCTGAGCTTCCAAATCAGTGTGAAAAAAAAACAAACCCAAACCCTTCTTCTATACTCTTTGGCTGGAACTTTTGGAGTTGTTAATTTTTTAAGCCTGAGAATCAAAATAATTCCAGTCATGCAAAATTACAGAAAAATAACCTTGTTTAAGGACTTAAAAATGAATGCTTTTACAGTGCTTTTTTTGCATATTTGGGGTGCTTTGCTGAGCTATAAACTATATTCGTGGAGCAATTGCTATTCCTGTCACTGAAATGGGTCATAACACCACGGATTACATGATTTATATTGACTTTACATATGAACACTGCTGAGGCAAGATGTCCTGACAGTATCACCATGGCCTGTGTCTTTAGGCAGAGGGATTTCTCAGGCCACGCAAGCAAATTGTTCTGGAAGCTTCGGTGCTCCATATAGGAAACAGAGCAAGCACTTCAGCAGAACAGAATGATGGGCTTTGGTCACTCAGCTGAGCCTTGGGAGGTCAGTGTTTGATCCCTGGCTCTGAGCTCCCCAGCCACAGGGTGACAATGAGCCAAACAATTTTCATGAGCATTGGCACTTCCTCTGTAAGGATGCTGCATTCCTTCTTTGTGGAATCGTGAATGTAAGGTGCCAAGGCACCACGATAACTGT
The DNA here is from genome assembly GCA_013400415.1 of Scytalopus superciliaris. Classification (NCBI taxonomy): domain Eukaryota; kingdom Metazoa; phylum Chordata; class Aves; order Passeriformes; family Rhinocryptidae; genus Scytalopus; species Scytalopus superciliaris. The sequence continues at coordinate 416,967 of VXBX01004084.1, forward strand.
GGCAATACTGGGGCCAGCCATGCCAAGCTTTGATGGCTGTACTGCAGACCTGCTGGTGTGGGAAATGCCCAACAGAACCAGAGTCCCGATCCCAGTAAGAGTCTCTGGATACGGGAGCAGTATCTGAGACAGTGGCTGCTGATCTCCTTGGTGACAGGAGCTTGTGTCACTAATCGGTCCCTGAGCCTGCAGAGCAGGGATGACGCAATAGGCTGGAGTTTAGGATGGGGCTGGAGTTGAGCAATTACAGCTCGTGGGGTTTTGTAAAGAATTTGGTGAGAATGGACAGCTGGGCGTGTACAGAGGGTTTAATGAAGGTCTAATACAGGTTGCTGTTTGTTCACACAGACCTGTTGTCTGGGGTGTTACTCTGAAGAGGAGCCTCGGGCTGCAGGATTCATGTAAGAACCATATTGGGTAAATCACCTTTTCTGTGCCCAGATCATCGGTACAAAGCAAGTCTTTTGGTGAGGGTTTGTGTACAGCTCAGGTACCCGTGCCTGCACCTTGACGTGCTGCAGAATCCATCCTTTGAGGAGGGCCTTGCCATGTGTCCCATGAATGGCTTTGCTGCTTTCTTGGGAGCAAGTTAAAATCGTGAGTCAGCTAATTGAGCTTGAAAAGCAGCTTAATCCTATTACAGCACATAAGGCACCGTCTTTTTTGTTGTTCTCTCAGTAGTGCTGGTTCATGCACTATTCCCAGACGTCAAGAAGCATGTTTGTAAGCAGTCTGTCTCCTCTAAAAAAGTGTGGATCCACAACAGAGCAATGAGTATTACATATTGCAGTCCTTGTCACTGGGACTCCCAATTCCCTTCGTCTGTGCCTTGCCACTTGTACAGACCATGATGCAGATAGTTTGCCGAGATGTTTGGCTGTGATTTTTCCCTCACACACTAAACCTGTAGCAAACACCTGGACTGGGAGCAGCAGGTCCCAACAAACCAGTGCATTGTCTGCTCTGTGTGAGACAATGTGTTCAGAAAGAGAACAGCAGCCCCTTGCTTCCAAAAGAAAACCTGGCTGGTGAGGCATTGCTAGTAACAATAATAATGAAGCAGCTGGCCTTTCAAAAAAATGTTTGGGCATGGGAAATCCTTGGAGTGAGAAGCCTTTAGGGCCGTGGCACGTGGCCCTGCTGTGGCCCCGCAGACCTGCTTGTCGCCTCTGGAGAAACAAGTTTGTGAGTTCATTATTCCATAGCAAAACTCTCTTTAGTACCTGTGACTGTTCCATGCTTGCAGTGGGAGCTCTGGGCTTGGCTGCTTTCCAGTGCTCCTGCTCTCCTGTTCTGTGTGACCTTCCAAGGAGAAACAGTCCAAGCTGGATTGTTCTGTGAACAAAAGCCTGTTCCCGTGGTGTGGGACTCTGTGTGCCACAGGATGATCAGCCACTTCACTGACCTCACTTCCTCCATCTTCCTAAGGGCTTTAAAGCATCACCCAACAACAGGGACAGCACAATCCTGCTGTGTTAATCACCACCACATTCCCTAGTACTCTGCTGAGGCAGGGACACGCAGGTAATGGATATTTTATTCCAGTACTTTGTGCGTATTGAGCAATATATTTCCCTACTTATGTGTCAGAGCTTGGAAGGGCAATGCATTTTTAATGAGCTATACCAGGCACAGCTAATGTAGAAACTTAATTTTAGATCCAAGATTTTGGTTTTGTGCATTAGGGAACACTGCAAATCACTGTGGTGAGTTAGGATGACACGAAGAGCGTGGTGGTCAGTGGTGGCTCAGAAACCCAGGCACAGGTCAAGGTGCTGCTGCTGCTGCCCGAGTCCCAGCCCATGGGTAGGAGCTGGTACATACATAATGTAACAGCCTGTTCCAGCTGACCCATTCCAGAGCCTCTTAAAGGCTCAGTTCCCTGCAGGCAAGGACTAAAAATAAGTCATCTGGAAGGGGTACTAGCTCAGCTAATTAGCAGAGGAGCAGAGCACTCCCTGCTGCACTGAGAACAGCTGTGGCTGCTTTGCCCCAGCCCAGCTGAGGGTGCCTGCATCTGGAGGGTCCTGCCCAGAGGTGAACTCCACAGTGCAGCTGCTGGGCTGAAATGAGGAGCTCTTTGGCCACATCCCAAATCCTTGATGCTCTGGTGGTACTAAGCCTGCATGAGCCCAGCCTGGGGTCCTGAGGAGTGATTCCTTTTCACTGAAGGTAAAGGACCCCAGCCCTGACCTGCCTGTGTGGTGATTTGAGCCTGCCACGGTCACGCTGCTGGCAGTGCATCCCACACAGTGCTGGGTACAAGCAGGAGAGAGCACCCTCCCAGTCAAGGCAGGCAGAGACAGAAATGCTATAAGAGGAATTTTCCCCAGCTTCTTTTTTTCTTGTATCCCACTTCTTTAAATGTTCTGCTTGCTGCAAAGCTATAGCTCCTCTTCCATATTCTGGACTGCTCTTTTGGGATGCAGTGTAGCCATTTTTTTGTTTCTCCCAATTCTGTTTTGGTTCAATTTTATTATTATTGTTTTTCAGCACTCAAGGAGAACTGTCAAGTGCTACATTCATGCTGATTGCAAGTGGCAGAGCAATACCACCAAGGCCTTTGTGCCCCAGGAAATCACCAGGGCCCTTTATGGCTGCTGACTCTATTCATCTAGAAGGACCTTTTTGGAATGTTCTCCTTCCCCCGCCAGTTGTTTATTCATGCATCGACAATGAGGGAGCAATTGAAGGTGAGCTTACTCTTGCACTTGTAATATATTAAAATTAAAGAGCTGTGCTTCCAAGAATTGCACTCTCCTTCCCCAAACAGCAAAAGAAAGGACAGACCTGAGCAAAGTGCACCAGGAGTTATGATATGAACCTCATTCAACTCACATAATTAAATACAGGGATTCACAAGATCAAAGGGCACCTGGGTAAATTAAAAGAAAAGCCTGCATGGAATGGATCCATCTCTTGAGCAGCTTCACATGGATTAGAGTGATGTGAAGCTTTTATCAGTCAAAGCCAAGATGAATATGGCTGGGACTTAACTGTTTGGGCAGAGTGCACTTCTGGTTGGAGCTGAAAATAAAAACTGTTTCACAGACTAACAGCAGTGACGTGGGGTGGGACCTGTCCTAGACCTCGGAGAAAATGACTGCCAGAGGCAGTGAGAGTCTTTCCATCAGCAGTAAGTGACACTGGCGAGAAGCTGTGTCCCCAGGATGTGTGTCTGAGCCAGGCAGGAGACCCACAGCGGACACTCTGGGTGCATGGGCAGGTATAACAGTGGGGAATCAGCAGCACTGAAGCAAATCCCAGCAACAGGGACACGTGTAGGAAAGGCCAGTGAATTGCTGGGAGCATTGGAGCATGGACAAACCCAAACCTGGAACAGGTGGGAGTGACTCACGTGGGCTTCAGTGGGAGTTGAAGCTGTTGGGGCTGGTGCAGAGGCTGGGCCAGTTTAGCATGAATTACTTTCCAGGGCACCAGTGAGAGCTCCTCTACTTGCCCAGGGAGTGTTTTTCAGTGCAAGAAGGCTCTTGTTCCATTCTTGAGATTTCCCACAATGCCAGCTGAGTTCAAGGCACTTCAGCATCCGTCAGAACAGCTCTTGAGCTTCGAGGAGAGAAGGATCTGAGGCCAGTAAGCAGAGTTTAGAGGAACAAAACATACTTGACTTTGTTGTCGTAAATTATCACACATCCTTCCTACACACAAATTGCCATCCCGGTATATCTGCAGGGTAAACACATGTCCATGATAATTGAGTGCTTATGGCCTGCACTAGCTCAGAAGTCATAGGGCAAGTACTATTCCTGGAGACAGGAGAGGGTGGTACCTCATTTACATTTCAGTGTCTGCATTGCTCTTCCAGGTTGAAACTCCTTTACGGCAGGGGTGATGGTATCTGGGGTCTGGGAACAGGAGGGATCTGAGGGCCTGTGTCTGTGCTGAGCTCCTTCCGTGGCAATTGAAAAAACACATCACTTGGAATTACATGGAACCCTTGAAAACCTTCTTTTCAGAGGTGCTAAGCACTGCCAGCCTTGCTGCCTTGCCCTGTTCCCAGTTTCCCTTGGAGTGTAGGAAAAATGTGTGTGTGCAGTGTCCTGGTGGTCCAGCCTCTGGTGCCACACCACAGGGGCATCTGGCTTGGCCACAGGACGAGCAGTCTGACAGGTCTGTGCTGCATCTGTCTTACTACTGTCAGAATGTATGTAATATATAGAATAGCAATGAGCAACGAGCAGAGATTCCCATGCAAGGACTGGGAATGTTAAGATTGGCAACACTTCATGGAATTGAGATGATTAACTGATTACCAGTACTTGCTGCTAACTTAAGGCAAATTAATTTTCAGTGTCTGGCTGTGCCTTTGCTGGTCTCAGAGGAGCTGTATATCCATCCATAGCCCCAGAGCCCATGGACCAGGGCTGCTGGTTGGGATGAGGGATGGGTCACCTCATCCCTGGGAATGCTGCAGAGCACAGACCCTGCAGACACTTAACATGCACGTTTCTATGTGATGACAGGACATCTTCTTGCAATTACTTTGGGGGACTAAGAGGGATTTGGGAGGCTCCAAACAGTCAGGAAAATGACAGAGAAAATGGGGTGTGGACATCTCTCAACTGTTGGCTCAGCATTTGGTGCATGACCGTGACCATGTGATTTATTGTGCCTAAACTGAAGCTTTGGATTCCAGCTCAGTCACGGACAGATCCAGATCCACAGGGGATATTCATGTTGGGTGAGCCCACGCATTGTTCCACCTTTAATTTAAGATCTCAAGGCCTGCTTTCAATTCCTGGGCCATTTTCCCCCTAACTTTGCTCTTTCTTACATAGCCATAGGGGTTTTTCTGCTTAACAGGCTGCATGTGGGTTAAATATCATTTACAGCCACTTCTTTCTCTTATGACTGTTAGAATAACTCAGTCTCCTCCGTTAGACAATGCTTGGGTCTTAATTGCAGTTTGATGAGTTTGCTCAGAAGAGTTCCTTGTTTGCACAGCTGTAAGTGTGCATCTCAGGAGATGATAAATAAATGTGCTCACCCTAGGAAATGTCAGTGATGGGCTTCCAGGCATAGCAATCCATTGACATTGGTTCTTTCCAGAAAAGGGAAGGCAGGACAATTGGTTTTGGTGAAGGAAAATCCTTTCTAGCATCTGGAGGTGGGGAAAGGAGCTGTTTGGGGTGAGAGCCACAGGGCCTGGCTTTGGGCACTGTAAAAATACCCAGAAGAGCTTCATGTGGCTGAGCATTTCCTAAACAGAGCTGCAAGAGAGGGGAGCAGCTGGTGGGATTCATTGCCTGGGGTTTTCTGGAGGTGACAGCTCAGTGAGAATGGCTGCAGCAGAGCAGAGATCAGAAGGGTGGGAAGAGGCTTTGGCTGTTCACAAAAAACTGTAGCTGGTAGAGCAGCTCAAAACCACTCTGAGAAGTCATGCAGAGATTGTCTTGAGACACCAACACCTCCCAAAAGCTTCAGTTGCTGAGAAAACATATAGAAAGTTGAGGTGTCTGTGCCAATAGCTGACACAGATACAAGATCTGAGCCTCCCCAGTTCCCCTTTTCCAGCAGCTTGTGAATGTCAGATTGAACCCTTCATACCAAAGCATCTCTCCCACGGTGTCAGACTTGGGTTGAACGTGGGACTTTAACTTGGCACAGGAGCACTTCAGCTCTTCCTCACAGCCAGGTGTGTCTCATGTTGTATGAGTTTGTTATAGACAGGTTAAACCTCCTTGGCTCTCTGTTAGGAAGGCACTTACCCCAGGTGTGTGGTTTGTCACTTTTGTGCAAGTAACCCAAATTTAGACACTGTAAAACCTCAGGAACGCCACCATCTAGCAGGGAGAGGCTTGTTGGAGTGCACCTGTGGGCACAGAGTGTGTTCTGGCACGGAAATCCTTCCTCCAATTCCTGCTCCAGAAACAAAATGTTTGAGCAGGGAAGCACCATTTCCTGCCCTCTAACTGCTCTCTGATGTGGGAGGTAAAGAGAGGGCAGACTGAGCGTAGCTGGGATGGAGGGAAGGAGGCAGCACTTCTAGGGATGTATCACTGCGAGGGTGGGGTCTGGTGGAGTGGAATTTAGTAGATCAGCATGACTGAAACGGGTTTCATGGAGCCTGAGTATGACTGGATAAACAGGTAGAGATGGGAGGCCAAATAATGAGGATTGATGTGAGGCTTAGGAAGCAGCAGGGTGTTAGTTGTGAGCACCAGGAAAAACAAACCAATCCAAAAAGCAGCAAAGAGATGAGAAATGCAGAGTTAGGAGCGGAGAGGAAAAATGAGTAGCAAACACGGTATCTAGTTGTTGTTATTAGGGATGGCTTTTCCTGGAGACAGAAAGAAGGCTGGGGCCCAATGGGAAAAATAGTGTGTGATAGTTCATAACACAGGGAGGGCTGGGCTGCAATTGCACAAGCAGCTCTTCATCTACGGAGGGGGGAGAGGGCTGAAGAGTTACATTAAGATGGGGAGTGGTTTGCTGCTTTGTATTTGTTCTGAGGGGGTTTTGTGTGTTCAGCAGGGAGGGTAAGTAATCACTGCAACAGTGTAATAGGTTGCCTAATGAGTGAATAATGAATTCCCCTCCCTTTGGAACCTCCAGGTCTCGGAGGAAGACAAACCTAACCAAGACGTAATCCAGTTTACTCAGGATTTATTGCTGGTGAAGGAAATGATGAGGGATGTTGTGGCCTATGTAAGAGGGGAATTCAGGCAATTATTCCTCATTGGGGAGTCTCTGTTCCTTCAGTTCTGGCATTTCTACATCTACTGTGCCTGATCACCACTTCAGCACTGTTCCTTGTAGAGCCAGGTCTCCGTGTGCATGTGGAGCTGCAGAAGGGAGCAGCAAAGCTTTCCCTCAGTCAGTTGTGTTGGCTCCTGAGTGTGGCACCAGCCTGGCCTGGCAGCGGGAGCAGCGCCTGGAAAGCCGGAGGAGGGATCGTCTGGGGAGGGCCCAAATCAGCCGTGGAGTTCTGAGGTCGACAGGGACCAGATGATTCTAGAAAGTGCTTTGGGCTCTGTGCCTGCTTGGTCCCATTTCCAGCCTTCCCTGTGCGAATTGGCTGCTGGAGGGAAGCTGATCTTCAGGCGTATTCTGGTCCATGGGGACAGGGAAGTTCTGCAGCAATGATGTGACACAGGAACAGGGGACAGAATAGGAAAGGCTTGTGAAAAGGACAAAATCTCACTTTTCTTCCAAAAGTAAGCATTATAGTGGAGCCTTGAAATAGGCCTAGATCAATGAAATAATTTGGGAAACCACTGGAAAAATCTGTGTATAGAGAGTGCTGGCCTGTGGGCTCTGAGCAGTGGCGCAAACGAGACAGAAATCTTGTCTGGCGCTTCAGCATAAAACCCAGAGCCTGCTGGCCTTTTGGGAAGGGGTGGGAAGTCCCAGGCTGTGCCTTGGGTGGAGACCTGTTGGCTCTGAGGAGCGGGAAGCAGTCCAGGGGGCTGGGGCCAGCTCCATGGCCTCTGCTATCTCCTGGCACAGATGCTCCCTCCTCCCAGCGCCTGCAGCCAACACCGCGGCTCCCTCGCTGCACCCGGCACAGACACGGGGTTTGCCTGCAAAATCCGGCCACATCTAGTTGGGATTTTAAGAGATCTCTGCTGGACTTACAAGAAAAGATGTCCCGGTTTCTTCATGAGCTGGGTGAATGTTCTTGCAGGGACCTGCTTGCCCGCAGCTGAGACCCAGAGCTGGTGCAGAACCACTCCCAAGTAAGGCCAGTAAAGGTCTGGGGGATGCCAGTGGAGTGTGAAAATCCCACTGTCCTGCTGTAGGATGTGCCACCGTTTGGGCTGGATTTTAGGGCAGGCTTGTAGAATTGGGATAGCTGAAGGAAGGGAGCACTGTGGGGGCTGTGACTGAAGGCCTGTCAGAAGGATCAAAGGCAGGTCTGGGTGTGCCGTGGGATGAGCAGCCCTGTGGGAGCCCTTCCACTCTGATTTTTCTCAGGGCTCAAGGCACTGGAAAGGCAGGCTCTCTTTTGGTTTTTGTCGCTGACAGTTTTCTGAAGAGATATGGCAGGCTGTCACCTGGGAGCATCTCCCTCCCTTCAGCTCTTCTGGATTCCAGATAACTCCATTTCTGTGCACACGTGAGAAAGATTCTGTCCTAAGAAACTGGCTGAGGTTACCAAGTGCAGCCAGCACTTTGAGTGAATATTTGCAGCTCTTGGAGGGCTCTCCCCATGACAGTGCATTCAGAGCCAGCCCAGCACACAAACATTTTGCAGAACACATAAAAACTGTCTTAAAATCACTTCATGCCACAAAAATCTTACCGCTTTTAAGTTCAGGCAAGGTGTTAATATTCTTGGCTGGCTGGAAACCTAACAAATACCTTTGACATCCCTCTTGGCTGTGCTTGCTGCTGGATCTGCCAAGCATTCTTTGGATGTCAGGGTCTGGGATTTATATGCTGGAAAGCACAGGATATTTTGAGGGCACGGAGTTTAACCAGGTTTGCACAAAATGTACCAGTTACGTAAAAGTCAGATTTGAAAATGGAATTGCTGCCTTATGGAAAATCCTGAGTGTGGAAGTGGGAAGAGAAGCAGAGGCAACCCCAGGCCTGGCTCTGCAGGGGTCTCTCCCCCCCTGTGCTTGAGCCATGGCCTGGAGGGTTCCTGGGCACCAGTGCTGCCCTGGGGTCCAACCCCACAAACTGCACCCGCCTGAGGAACATCTGGGCTTCAATCTGAAGGAAAAAGGAAGGCAGGTGGGTTTTTATATTTGCCTTTCAGAGGGCTTGGGTGCATTTTAGAACATTTTTCAGTGGCTACAATAGAAAATAAACTTCGTCTTTCTTTGCTGGGTACAACAGCACAACCTGTAAAGAGATCTGAGCTCTAGCACATTCTTCTTCTTCTGATTTATCACTTGACTCCAGGAGCAGGGATTTCAGGTAAAAAAGGGTCAAATGTCTTGAAATTCCTGATAAAATATATATATATAAGAAAGGAAGAAATTGAGCCTTTTAAAATTTTTTTTTTTAACTTTTAAATTAAAAAATATTTGTTTCTGAGATCTGATGACAAATAGCAAACAAACAGCCCTTTTGGGACTATTACAGTTACTGAAAAACTGTGAATACCTTAAAATATGGAAGCTTGTGGTGGGCCCCAGAGGTTCTGAAGTGCAGTGGTCTTGTCTGCTGTCATTATGTGCACAAATAAAGTATATTTGTTATACTTTGAGTTAATGGAGAGTAAGCTATTTCCAAACAAGAGCCCTGGAATGGGAAATGAGGTTATCCTTTGCTTTCCTGAGCTGCAGCAAAGGTCTGATTGGGAGCTTTGATGAACTTTAAAAACTACATTGACTGAATATGCCTTTGCTGTGAGAAGCAGATATGGATTATTCCTAAGTGCATTCCATAATGGAAAGTCTCCATTTTTAGGTGGGTGTGGATCCACCCTGAGCATGTCTTTGTTTATTTGTAGGATTGTTTCCTGCTTTTCCTTATCACAAACTTCCAGCTGGGAGTTAAAGAGGCGGCTATGACATCAACTGCACTAAGGGATGAGAAGAGACCTTTGTGTCCATGCTTGGAAGGAGTTGGAAAGCCATCCAGGGGTATGTGGACTTCTCCAGCTTCCTCCCTTCAGCTGTTAGCTCAGCTCCACTGAAACAGGGGTAAGAGCAACAACAACTGTGGACTATTTTACAGTGATTTGTAGCCTGGTTTCATGTGAAACTACACATCTGTGTCCTCCTCTTCCCCAGTCTGGAGCTGCTGACTGAAGCCCACATTTGAATTTTTAACAGTAATGAAGTTCTTCCCAGTTTCCTAAAAGGATGGGATCAAGGACATCAGAGCTGGATTTGCACCTTTTCCCTTTTGCCCCTACTAAATCTCAGGATCCTTTACCTGGTCCTCCTGCCTAGGTGCTCTGAGGGGTTTTTGCTCAGGATTTAGGAAAAACAAATGGCATAGAATTCACGTTCTGCTTGAAGAGGACAGTGAGTCTTTATTTGCATGAACCTCTCAACAGGTGACCCTTTAGTTTGTAGGTGTTGAAGTGACTGCAGTGTCTGTACATTGCTTTTCAAGGCCAGGGGGAATCTTTGTGATTATTTAGTATTTCCATGGCAGAGGTCATCAAAGCTCAGGGAGAAATCCCTTCATCTAGCTGGAAGTTCCTCTTGAAGCCACGGGATCACCTTAAAAGATGTTTTAGTCCAGTATTTGCTACAAGTCACGGGCTCTCAGTACATCCCAGAGGGAATGGTCCTGATACTGAATTACTCACATGGGTGGAAAAATTTGCACTGCATTTGTGGTGAATTTCTCTACCAACCCCTTCAGCAGTGGATCTGGTGTTTCCCTGATGGATTTGAGCCTGAGGTGTGTTCTGTATTCACTACACGCAGAATTGGCTTCACCTCTGCTTGAGAAATTGGAACTAATGTCTTCATTTGATAAATGACATGCTTGAGCTAAACTAGTTTTATACTTCTGTCTGATCCTTTCCCTGTATTAAACTCCTTTTTTTTTTCTCTGTCTCAAGAGTAGCCCTCAAAAGCAGGTGCAGCATTCAGAGGAATGACAGAAATCATGTAATCCTTCTCTTCTGGAAAACAAAGGGCAGTAGGAGAGGGAGTTGACCCAGATTCTTCCCTCATCATAATGTCAAAGTCAGTTAGGAACATTTCTGAACATGTGAAATTTTACATTTCTCTTCTTCTGCTTAAATGTGTAAGGGAAACACTGACAAAACACATTTCAGTGATATCTATGTTAGTAGTGAGCTGGGGCTCTGGTGACAAAATATTCCAGTCTCTCCAAGGGCAGAAGCCAGCCTGGACATGACTCCTGATGGAATGACCCTTCCCTTGCACAGCTGCAGCCCTGTCCTTGGCACCCTCCAAGCTGCTGTCCTTGCTCCATGGGAACACTCTGCACAGTGCAATTTACCCATGTGGATTCCTCTGGACCAGGGAATTTAGGAGAAACTGCCATTCTTTTAAGCATGGATCTGAATCTGGACCTCTTTCCCCTCTTGGCCTCTTCAGGAACTGCCGTTGGAGTAGAGAATGGGCTGGGCTAGTTTCCTGGTTCTGAGTCAGTAAATATCAGTGTGGAAGTGGCAAACATGGGAGAAAAACAGATGGAGTGGAACTAGAACTGCAGGGGAGAACAGAGCAGGAGGCTCTGAGTGCCCAAAGAGGGATACAGGAATTATGGCCATCACCACTGCCCTTGGGCCCTTGGGCAGCTCAGCCCAGCAGTGGTGGGAGCTCCAAGCCCTGGAGTGCAGCAAGAGGTTAACAATGGCTCTGGGTTAATAATGGCTCTGGGTTAGCTCAGCTCCAGCTGTCCCAGGGTGGGAGGAGGCACCCCAGGTTGTGTGTCAGCTCCACGGGGAACAGCCCTGGTCCTACAGGACACTCATCAGCTGCACTGGGTTCCTTGGCTCACAGTCTGAGGGACCAGGAGAACAGGGCATGTCTGGGCTTGTGAGCCATCAGGGAGGAAGATTTTGTCTCATGTATTTTTTTCCCTTTATGCTCTATCAACATGCCTTAGCCTGGCTCTTGAGGTTCATTCTAAAACTAAACAAAAATCACTAAAAAATCTGCGTTTTCATGCCACATTCCTCTGTTGTTACATTTAACCCTTATTTTCCTACCCTGTTGTGCACTATAAACATAGAACTTGCATTCCAAGTGAAAAGTGCACCCTGAATTCTTCCACCTCAGTTGGAAGGATGTCTCTGACTTTCTCTGTTTTCCCCGTGGAGCTGATCCAAAGCTCAAGGAAGGAAACTTCCAGCAGGCGTTGGCCTGTGTGTCACAGACACTTGAATGACTTTCTGCCCACGGTGGGAAAACAGAATTTTCCATTCTCTTATTTTCCTTTCTGAAAGGACATGCAGTATGTACTGGGGTATTTTTTAAATTATTTATACAACTGTATCCTGACAAGCTACAACTTCCTCCCATGTAAACACAGCTCCTGTTTGTTTCTGGAGCGTGGAGCTGTGTTTATAAGGTTGGGGAAGGACCACGGTTAGTGTGGCGTGTCCTTTTCCAAAAATGCCCCCCTTTATTTTCTCTGCAGACTCTGGGATGTTCTCCTTATGTGAGTTTCAGTTCCTTGTACCACAAAACATGTTTTATGTAACCCGTGGCTTTGGTTTTGTTCAATATTGTACCCAATTCCTGCATCCTCCAATCCTCCCAAGGGATATCCAAACATTGTGACTTCAATATGGAGTTTCACTGGTGAGTGCCAGGAAAGGTGCAGTCACAAATCCTTACCAGTCTACGTGTATTTCATCTTGAAATTTCCAGCATCGGCCTCTTTCACTGTGTATTAAAGGCCATTTTTCCCTTCTAGGCTTCCATTTGCTAGAGATGATCAAAGCAGTGAGGTGTAAAGTGCTTTGCAGTACCTTGAGTGAGAATGCAGGAAAAAAATCAAATTCTGGTCTGTCAGGTGCTCAGAGGAGTTCATTGCTTGGCTGAGAAAATCACTGTGGTGTCCCCTGGGTTTGTGCTCTTTTCCATGGGCAGCACACAGGCTCTAAAAGCACTTGGGGACTGGGAAAACCAGGGTAGGAGGCCTTTGGTTTCACAGGGTCTCTTCCCATCAGCTATCCCACTTTTCAGAGTTTCCTAATGGTCATTTTGGTACTTTATTTCTCCCATGTAACATCCTTTCTTATGAGAGTGGATTGCTTGCAAATTCAGAAACCTCTGGATTTTTTCCCCCTGAAATCCCACCCTCAGTTTTGCCACAGGGTCCCCTGTGGGTTTGGACCTGCTGCTTCCCCAGGAGCAGAGCAGACATGGACTGCTCATGTAAGTGGGAACAGGTGTGCTGGGTGTGTCCTTGTGCAGCCACAGCTCACGGGGATATACAAGCTTGTTTGGCTCTGTAAAAGTCACACTCCTCGTGAAAGTAACCTGGATTAAAAAGTCATAACCTTTGCAGATGAGGTGACTACTCGGTTGACTGGAAATAAAGCTTCAGGAGACAGGATTCCTGGAGAGGAAGGATGCAAGAAGCATCACCTGCTGTGTAAGTTTTGCTCTGCTTTCCCTCGCTTTGTTTTTGTTCCTAGAGGGAGAGTGGATTAAACAATAGCCTTCTAACTTGTCCGAGACTTGGGAAATAACATCCACCCTGAAAGTCAGGAATTAAAACATTGTGACCTCGGGCTAATTATAATAGAGATAGAAGTTGGGAGTAAAGGCTGAGGAAACTATCCCACAATTAAGATTTAATTCTCCAGTTCAGCATTCCCCCTCAGCCATCCACTGACTGTGCTCTGTGATGGAATTTCTGACAGATGGCTCCCGATCCTCTGGGCTTGGATAAACTGTTGTTGTCAGAATATTAGCAGGCTTTTAAACCTTCCTCCTACCTTAGCTGGTGTGCTAATGAGGCACCAATCTTCCCTCCAGGGTTTGGTCCCTTTACGCTCCTGCACAAGTCAGTTTTCAATATTGTTTTGCTGAGCGTTGTTGGGTTCTTGTAGGTACAGCCTTGGAGGAGGAAGATTTCCCCTCTTATCCTTTCTGCAAAGGGCTAAATGGTCCTCTGGATTTTAATTTTTTTTCCCCCTCGTGTAAAAAAGCTGTTTGGACCTTGACGTCAAGAACTTAAGAGTAAACTTCAAAAAGCTTTAAAAATTACCACAGAAATAGAGGGGGAAAGGACATTCTGCAAGCACCTGCTGCTCTAGAACAAGGAGCAGGAAGGTATGAAATACCAGATCCACTGCTTTGGATTTCATGCAAGGCACTATTTATAGGGTGATCAGTGAAACTGCTCCAGACTGCACTTAAAAATAGATGAGCCCACGATTCCCTCCTGTGCCAGAATTTTCCCAACTGCAGTTTCATGACTCTTATTGTTTTGCTGAGCGTTGCTGGTGGTTTGTGCACACGTGGCTGGGCAGGGGTAGGGGGCTGATGAAATGGTATTGATCAATAGAGTCCCCTTTCTGGTTGGCAAATGCTGCATGGACAGTCCATCCAGTCCCACTTTGGGAGTGATGAAGGAATGTGGGGTCTCCTGCCTGTGCACAGACAAGGCTCTGGTGACACTTGGAAATGGGACTTGGGGCTTCTGAGACACTCCAGAGCTTTTGCCTGCAGTTTGAAAGTCAGATTTTTCTGAAAGGATGATTTGCTGTGTGGAGTTCTGAGGAAATCCTGCAGGCCATACCTTAAGCCCTTAAAATCTGCTCTGCTTGGCTGCTTTTGACCTTTATTTTACTGTGGGGTTTTTTTCCTTTTTTTCTCCCTTCTCTTTGGCCAGATCCTTTCTAGGGCAGAATTGTGGCCCTTGGAGCTCTTTGTCCACCAGAGACCGAGGGAGTCTCATCCAAAGTCATCACTGTTGGGATTCTTGCTGGGAGTTCACCAGCAGCAGGAGCAGGTGACTTCACCTGCATGGGGTTCCACTGGTGTCAGACACAGCCCTGCAATGTGGTCCAGCTGCATGGAACTGAACAAGGAATCACAGCCTTGGCAATTATTATTGGAGCAAGGTAATCACCACAGAAGTAATTTAAACCCTGTGCTCCAGGGTTCTTGGAGTATGTGCTGATGCCTTAACCTGACCTTCACCCAGCTTCAGCTTCTGTAGGAAAAGTAGCCATAATGTCATAAAAATGATTAAAATCTGGGACACAGCTAAGAATTTAACTGGTTTTCCCCTCTAGTAGTTAATGGACTAGTTGTACATGACAACTTTGTTTTGTCAAATTACGCAGACCATCTAATGTGTATTTTTCAGAGAATCCCAGAATGGTTTGGGTTCGTGGGATCTTAAACGTCATCCCACCCCACCCCCTGCCACAGGTAGGGACACCTTCCACTAGCCCAGGTCACTCCAGCTCCCATCCAACCTTGGGCACTTCCAGGGATGGGGCAGCCACAGCTTCTCTGGGCATCCTGTGCCAAGGCCTGCCCACCCTCACAGGGAAGAGTTTATCACTAATATCCCCTCTAAACCTCCCCTCTGCAGCTTAAAGCCATTAAATTTCTAATTACATGCATTTCTAATGCATCTACAGGAAATGGGGGGGATAAAATTGTGGTGAAGCACAAGGAAAGAGAATAATGTTTGGCAGCAAGGAGGAGAGCGTTTTACAGAGGATTGTGCATTTTTTCCTGGGACAGATAAAAGCTGAGGGTTTTGGTCATCTTCCCTCCCTGTTTGTGTTTTGGTGCCCATGAGGAAACCCTGGTGCACCAACACCTTTAACCCAGGGGGTTGAGCCTCAAGCTGCTGCACCACAAAAGGGGCTTTGAAGGGGCAAGAAACTTTGCTTTGCATCCTCTGTGGCTGGGTTTCTTGGTAGACATCCTCTGTGGTTGGCCTGTTCCATGTGGAGCCCTCAGGACAGAAGAGCAGGTCCCAAGGCATTTATTTTATTTTTTAATGTACTGCCTCGAACACAATGGAAGTGTTGCAGGGGATGTTGTGGTAGGCTGGCCCTGAGCCCCTGCCAGCTCTCACTGATGCTTCCTGTCCCTCCACAGGGCCTCCTGCCAGGGCTCCTCCCGGACTGGAGATGCTGGCAGCAGAGCAGGAAAGCCATCTTGTCTTCACACTGTCAGCATTTCCACTGCTGACTCCGGTGGCGTGGGAAGGAGGCAGCAGCTGGCTGAGGCCAAGCCAAACCTTTGTAAGTGCCCTCTGCTTGGGTCATTTTCCAGGGTTTGGGATATTGGGCACGTGGAGAAATAGGCCTGAAGCTCATGGGAGCTGGTGGTGGAGAAAATGGTTAAGAGTACATGCTGTGGGCATGGGGTAGGCACGGAGTAGCACAACAGAGAGCTAGAACTTCCTCAGCAAAAGGGGATGGCCAGACCTCTGCTGTGCAACCTGAGAGGAGAGTTACTAAGGGTCTGCATGGCTCAGCTGGCTATTTCTTGCAGTAGAACCCCTTCCTGCATCACACGCTTTCCCTGTGGGAGGTTACTGCCAGGTACTGTGCATGGAGATACCGGGGGGAGTGGTGTTTCCTGGTGCAGGATTTTGGGCTGCTCAGCCTCGTGAGCTGCTTGTAGAGAGGAGGGGAACCAAGGAGTGAGGATGGGACACCTCTGTGTCTGCAGCACGCCGATCCCAGGGAACACATTGCTACAAAGTGTTGCTGAAGGTAATGGTGTAACACCGTTGGGTGTAACCGCGATGATGAGCAGGAACAGATCCGTGAGGACAGGAGCTTCCAGACGCTTGTGCACATAGTGAGGGAGCCGAGTGTTCCCTTCAGGCAGCTTATTGCCCATCTTTGATTTTCTTCTCAAGAGCCTGGCCAAGTCTGCCATGAGACAAAGCACCAGTCTGGGTTTGTGCCCTTGAGCCCCGTTCTGTGTCTGCAGCCAGGAGTGAGGGGTGGAGAAGGTGTGTCTGGTGGGAGGAATGTACCTCGGTCCTGCTGTGAACCCGTGGAACTGGAACTCTGATAGCAGAAGGCTTTTCCAGTCTAGTGCTACAGCCAGGCAGGTTTTTGTTGCAGTGTGAATTTCTTGGTGTGTGTTTCTTCCATGTTCTTGGGAATTGCCATCATCCTTCCATAGAATTTTTTGACTTTTGGCGTTGCCTTAGCAATTGTGACTCTCACTGTCTCAGCTAGACGTGCTGCTCTTGTTTCTGCTTGGAAATACCCTTGTGCAAATTCAAATGTGGCCCCTGGGGACATGATTTAGTTGTGGCCTTTAGTGCTGGCTTAGTGGTTGGACTCAGTGACCTTGGAGGGCTTTTGCAGCCTAAACCATTCTACTATTCTAATTTTGTTTCATTTTATTTTGAACAATGCATTAGGTTATTTAAACTAGGATTTATTTTTAAATTATCTCTGAGTCTGGAATGTGTTTACCTTTACACACCTGTGCAGTGTTTTCCCCTTGGAGAAGGTGTCAATATGCACATGGATATATTTCTGTGGGATGAGCATCAGGCAATATTACTGAGTGCAGTGACTTGGTAGATTTTCAAAAGAAAAATACAAAGCAGATTAAATATTGCTTCAACTATAAGAAACCCATGTTTGCCTGGGCAAAGTGTGTGTGAGGGGGAAGAAGCTTCCCAGCCAAGGTAACTACAAAGTACCAGCAGAAAAGAACAATTTAGCCCAACTTGTTTCTTCACCTTTCCACTTCATTTAACAAGAGTTTCTATCATACCCATTCATCCCGCTCCCTTGAGCTTGATTAAATGAGAGGGAACGTGGCCATCAGTGGGAACAATCTGTCTGTCTAACTGGGATTACTCACTGATACTGGGAAGCGCTGGTAATTTACCTTGTGTGTATTCCCACCTGAATGGTCACCAAGCTGTAGGTTTGGGCTTTCTATGAGTGGACAGTTTGTGCTGAAAACACGAACAAACAGATGCAGTAATTTAAAAAACTTAAACCATCATCCTTTCTGTCAAACCTGGAGGTGCTGGGTTTAACCATCAGCAACCAAGTGTTTGTACTTGCCCTGTTCTTTACCAAATATGGGCTCTTTAAAAAGAAGAAAACGACTATCAGTAACTGGGATAACTGGTTGGAGCCCACAATGCCCCTGCTATTCTGGTTCTTGCTTCTCCAGGCATTCATTCCTACCCAGTTATTTCCATGGGAATCAATGGCCCACCCCTCTTTGAGCTCTGGGGGTTAAGACAGACGCAATCCTAAAATACGCTGCCTGTCCTTGCTCACTCCCAGACATTGCAATCTTTAGTCCCTGCCAGCTTGCTGGATGGATATTAATAGTTGAGTGAAGGGTGATTTTTTTTAGGATGTTTCTTAATATCCTACCATTTGAATATCATTTATATATATATATATATTTATACACACATTTTTTACTGCATCCCAAGGATTGGATATGAACCAGCACAGGTGACAAACATGGAAGTATTTTCTTAGGTCTTATCAAGAATCTTGGGGACTTCACGGTGAGAGAACATTTCAAAGAGCCTTTCTGAATTCTAGGGGAGCTTCTCACAAGTTTGAGGGACTTAGTCCATTCAGACTCCCACTGCAAATTGGGTATGTGAGGAGGATGTGCTGCAGGAGCAATAGGGAGGTGACTCTGAGGGAGCAGTCTTGGAAACCAAAGGAGAACAAAATATCCAAAAAGGCCAGGTTGATAATTCTGACAGGCTGGAAATGAAGCAATATTCCAGAGATTACACCCGGAAGTGGATATTAGCAACTTTGGCAAAGCAGCTGTGTGGAGGGGCGGGAGCCAGATAAGTTCAGGATAGGCACAGAGGAGAGGAACTCCAGACAGCAGTTATATAGTTAGGAGTGAGTGTGGGGATGAAGAGCAGGGGGAAAGGGAATGATAACTAAGGAAGTGCACGAATGCAAGGGTGGTTTGCTGATTTCTTATTAAATGACACGGGTACCACTAGTCGATTGCTGTACTGAAAGCGAGAGACAATGGCCACGAGGAGGTGAGGACACACATAGATGGAACCAGGATGAGCAAAGGAAACCTGAACCAGCAATGTCTGCCTCTGACCTTGGCTGGGGAAGAGGGGCGTGGGGGAAGGAGGAAAGGCACACTGGCTGCAGGATAGCAGTTTTCTCTGGAAAGACAGGCACATTCCTGCCTAGGAAAGGAGGAAAAAGGGAAAGTGCCGCAGAAGGGCAGCTGGGGTCGAGCTGCAGGGGTTGTGTTACACTGGCAAAGGGAGGCTGTTTATGTGGGAAGGTGGCGGGACTGGAGCAGGAGAGGATGACTGCAGTGGAGGAAGTCAAACCGGGATGGGGTTTCCACTCAGAATGACAGAGCAGCGGGAGGGAGAGCAGCACTAGAGGAAATGGATGCTGGGGGCGAGCCAACATTGTCTTTGCGATAGGAGCGGGTGTCAGAGGAGGAGGGGCGAGAAGGCTGGAGAGACCCAATAACCAAATAAATGTACGGGAAGGGAAGAGGAGCCGGGAGCGGCTGGAGAACGCCCGCGGGAGGCTGGGAGCGCGGGCCGGCAGAGGGGCAAGACCTGGCGTGAGCGCAGGGCAGGCTCCGCAGCAGCAGCAGCACAGGTGGGGATGCCGAGGGATGCGGGGCCGTGGCCGAGCCTCCCCGCAGGGCCGGGGCATGCGGGGCCGTGCCGAGCCC
>VXBX01004084.1:436220-454329 GCA_013400415.1 Scytalopus superciliaris
GCCGCACGCCCCGCTCGGTGCGGTGCGGACAGCCCGGTCCTGCTGCTCTGCGCTGCTCCCCCGGAACGCACGTAATGCCCGATTCATTTTCTACCCTTGGCCGGGGCGCGGTGCGGGGGGCGCGGCGCGCTGACAGCGCGGCCGGCTGCGGGGCTTTGTGTGCGGGAGAGCCGCGCTGCGGGGCGGCGGTGCGGGGCTGCGGGGCCGCGCTCCCAGCGCCGCCATCCCCCGCCTTCCCCGCGGCCGCGGTTCCCGCAGCGAGCAGCACAATGCGTGGGCTCGGTTCGGCGGGCTCGGGGCTGGCTCTGCCGTTAGGTGGGTACAGGCCTGATTTAACAAAAAAAATATGGCAGACTTGTGCTAGAGACAGAGGCTGCAGCAGCGCTGGAAACGCTCCTCCATGGCACCGGGGCGGGTGGGTTATTCCGTAGCTGATGTTTTTCCTCTCGGAGTGATAATACAAAAGCAGGGTGAGCGTTGAATTTGTGATGGTGATGTCTTAATCGCGAGTAAAATTGTTTAAAGGTGAGTAGAGATTTGTATTTCTACGTTGTTCTCAGCCTTGTTCGTAGGTATAAATGCTGCATGTTCAAAACCAGGAGTAGGATTGCAATGAGAGGGAATAAACTGTCAAGATCCGGAGCGTTCGGTACACCCTTCGACCTCTATTGACAGGATACGAGCATTATGAAACCTGCTCGTTGAACAGGTCAGGAGAAAGGCTGGGAGCCGGCCCCGTGCTGACAGGCATCTTGGCGAACAATGCTCCCCGGAGCCGGGGCTGGGCAGGCAGGGCATGGCGGGGAATCTATTCCGAGGGGTATCAGCCCAGTGGAAATGTCAGGGGAGGCTGTGACTCCTCAGGCCATTGCAGGAGGAAGGACTTGCATATGCTCAAAAGGCTCTGGAGAGAGGGACGGGAGATGAAAATGGAATGGGATAAAAGGCTGGGAAGGTGGGTGATGGCAGTGAGATGTGATGCCTAAGGAATTGATGTTATCCGTCAGAACTCCGGTTTTTCTCTGTTTCTCAGTAAAGCAGAAATGGCTGCAGTGATGCCTCCATGACTTAGCAGTGGTTGTGGGGCTGTGGGGAGGGGACTAGGGGCTGGCTCATGTGTCATCACAACCAGTGGTGGATAGGCAAAAAAAAAAAAAAAAAGGAATATTTTGTTAGTTCATGCAGTAGCATAACGGTGGAATTACTGAGGAGCTCTGGCTTTGGAACAGCACCCACTTTGGGTTTTTCTGTACTGCAGGGTAAGTGCAGCAAACGGCACTCGCTAAAGCAGGATGCAGCATTTGGGCATAACATAGAAGCTTGCAGCAGTTGTGTGGCAAAAAGCGTTAGAGATGCTGTTTCATCTCCGTGGTGGCACCGATCCTGCAGCTCTGGGCACTGCTGTGTGTTACTGAGCCCTGCCTGCACACAGGACGGAGCAGAGGGGGCAAACCCCTCATGCTGCCCGTGTGGAGCCAGCACACTGCCCCTGTGCAGCAGCGTGCAGACCATTTCATGGAAGATGTCTCCTTTTTCCTTCATCACGTGTGAAATGGAATCAGCTAAACCCCTGTATTGGATGGGCCTGCAATGCTCCTTTGCATTACGTCACCTGACTAAGGATTTATTTTTCATGTGGGTCAGTTATAGGATTTCATATTTGTAGTTGGATTGCTTGTAAAATTATTGTGTTTCATTAGCAAGGAGCTCCTGGAGATCTTTTGTGGAGCACAGAGGAGAAGCTCTGCTTATGCAGATGTTTGAGGCTCGGACTGCAAAAGTTATTTAGACCGTTAATCTCTATAGGCACCTAAATTCCTTAGTCATCTGATCTGGGCACAAGTGAACAACCAGTACAATAGTTTGTCATTGCCCATTAGCCATGAGTCAGCTCCTAAATCCTGTCCGGGCTGCTGGCTGTGGCCACAGGCCTCCTGCTCGCTGGTTCCTGGGTCTAGGAAAACCTCTGGAAGAGGTTTTCCACAGGGGCTGGAATGGGTGGCCTGACATCAGGGTGAGGAGCCACCAGCACCCCTGGCATCTCTGGGGGGCTGTGTAGGACAGCAGAGCATGGAAGCTCCTGGTGAGCTCAGGCCTGTGCTCTTGGTAGGAGCTGTGTGGAGCCATAAGGGATTTTCTGGCAGACCAGCTCACGCCATGGGCTGCTCCTGTTCCCAGCTGGGGGAGCTGCCAGCACGTTGGACCCTTCCCTCTGGAAGCCCATGGCAGCTTTCCCAAGTTAAACCAGCAGGGATCTGGCTTAGAGATAGTAAATGTGAGATTCTAGTTGCCTTCTCTTGCTTTCTAGTGTATTTCCATCTTAGAAATCCCCTGGTGTTTGATTTTCTCACCAAATACCACTTGTCTGGTGGAGCAAGTGTTGGAGCTGGAGTCACGTGGCACCGAGGGGGTGTGATCCCTGCTCTGCAGAGCCTGTGTCAGAGCCTGCTTTCCCCACTGCTGGGTTTCTTTCCCCCCACACATGGTTTTAATTTGTCAGACTTTTATTATTGCTCTTAAAATGATCTGTTGTGAATTTGTTTTGCTAATGAACACGAATACAACGCTGCAGCAGTTACAGCTGGACCTCTGGAGGCTTTGCCTTCCTTTAATGAAAAAAGGGTTTCAGAGAGATTACATGTTTAAAAAAAAAAAACAAAAAGGAAAGATATAAGAAAAATTCTTTTCATGCCCAGTAGACCCCGACTTCTTCAACAACTTGATCAGAGTGATGCAGATCAGTTCTACATATACTTAACCAGGCAGGGTTTTTTCTATTTTGTCCATTTTCGTGTCATTTTCATGTATTCTTAATCCCAGACGTATTTTTTTTACTGGCCATTCCTCTTTAAAAAGCCCAGTTTTGCATGGAAAAAGCTTTGATGTGCATTGTTAGGTGATGGTTGAGTTCATAACAGATTTTATGGCTGGGGCGTTGTGTCTGGAAACTGTATTTCTGCTTGCACTAAAATGTGTGTGATTAGCAAAAGATATGCACCAATGTATAACCTTTGTGATCAGGGATTGTGAACATCTTCCTATGGCCAAGGACAGATTAAGGTTGAGGATTATATTGAGCCATTGTTTTTCAGCACCATTAATATTTTTCTCAGCCTCTTCTGTGTGAGGGTTTTTCTTGTTGAATGGTGAAAATTTCAGGATGTTCTTGTTTTTCATGACTTTTCACTTTCCTGCTGTTCTCTTAATATATTTATTGATTACCTAATATATATAGTCTCTCAATGTATATTGTAAGTTGTGTTTGGTTTCAAGCTGCATGTGTTTTATCACACCAGAAATCCCTGTGGTGTGTCACCACTGCCACCAGAGAAACAAACGACACCATTGTGCAGCCGCTTCTATTTCACAATGTGCTGAGTATTAGAACTTTAAAAAGCAAGGGTGAGTTGGCTTGGTTTGTTCAGCAACCCCTCACATGAAGAGGGCAGTGGAACTCAACAAAAGAGCCCCTCCTTGTGCAGCCCTGATGGCAGCAGGTGCTGCCCCACACCTGTTGGATGCTGGGAATAGCCTCGCTGGTCATGCCCTTGGAACAGGAGAGGTGTGCCATTAACACCCTGTCCTGGGACCTAAAAATACTCTGCCATGGAACAGCTCACAGGTAAATGTTCCAGACCGAGCAGTTTTTCTGTTTGCTGGGGTTCCAAACGTGGGCTGTTCCCTTTCTGGAAGAAGTGGCCGGACCTGAAGTTACACCTGCTGAGCTGTTTGCCAGCTGTGTGAAACACCTTCAGGAACCATGCTCTGGCATGTGGTCTCCTGGTTTGTTTCACATGTCCCGAGCCGGAGGAAAGGGGAAACCATTTCTCCTGTGTTTAGGAAACAGAGATACTGTGTGAAACAGAGAAGCTGTGGGCTTGCCGTTAAAGGGGACAAGTAGCAAAGTTTTTGTATATTACTTTTAAGACAGGAATAGGGGTTGACTGATAGCTCAGTTTGATTGGTGTGACCACTGGGTTGGGTTTCGTTAATCGTGGTTTATTTCAGCTGTGAGACGGTGGAATGATCCCTGAAAAGGGTAGTTGCTACTCTGTATGTGGGGTCTGGGAAGATACAGAGTTGCAGGCACGGGAAGATTTATGTGGTGGGAGATGTAACCAGCCCTGAAGAGACGCGGAGCTGGAGCAAAGCAGCCCTGCTGCGCTGCCCAGGGAGCGACTGGCACCCGGGTTAGTGGGTTTGAAGGAGCCAGCTCAATGAATAAAGTGACTCGAGTGCCCCTGTAGGAAGCACTGGACTTGTGCTCCTTCCTGCCCTCGGTCCGCAGGGGCTCCCGCACCTTTCCTTCTGGCTCTCGTCTTCCCGCTTTGCCTCGAGGTTTGGTGAAGCA
This sequence comes from Scytalopus superciliaris, assembly GCA_013400415.1. Taxonomy (NCBI): domain Eukaryota; kingdom Metazoa; phylum Chordata; class Aves; order Passeriformes; family Rhinocryptidae; genus Scytalopus; species Scytalopus superciliaris. Next base: position 440,572 of record VXBX01004084.1, read on the forward strand.
GCACGCCGGGAAGGTGATGCCTGTGCCGAGGTCCCGGGGCAGGGCTGCAGCTGGGTGCCTGTGCTGGTGGGGAAGGATCAGAGCCCAGCCCGAAATCCGTGGAGTTTGGTTTGCCGTTCCCCCCTCCGATAGTCCCGGAGCGGGGTGGGAGGTGCTCCGGGGTGACGCAGAGGTTCCTCTCCACGCCTGGCCCTGGCTTTAAGGTTACACTGATTACCCAGTTTATCCCGGGCACACGTTTTGCCCAAGCCAGACCTACAGGCACCTTTGGGAAGTCTTTAGTTTTCCCTGGGGGATTCAGCCCCAGTAGTGTCTCAAGGTCTTCTACAAGGCTTTGTGTGTCTGGATCCGCACCTTTTGGTTCTGTAAGTTCCTGCCTTTTGTTCTGGGTTAATCCTATTGCTCTATGGATTGATTTATTATGGAACGACATGGAGTGTCTGCTTTTGACTGTTACATGATGAAAGGGAGCCTTGTGTTTGGAAGGGCAAGGAAGCTGTGGATGGATCTTGTTTCTCAGGCTGTGGTCAGGTCAGAGCCTGGGTGCAGTGGGGCTGCTCCGTGGGTAACACAGAGCACGCTCTGGGTTTGTGCTCCAAATGCTTATTTTTTCCACTCATGAAATCAATTTCGCTCAGTGCCTAAACACCACAAATGCTCCAGCTAATTATAGCAAGCAGTTCCTCTGGTTTTTTGGCTTAGAAGGGAAAAGGTGCTGCCTGCTGTATGCAAACTAATTTAATGTGGATAAATTTATTTGGACACCCTCAAGTTTTGGTTTGGGCATTCCAAACGTTGTTTTTTGTCTGTAGATAAACTAGTGATGATGTTTTCTTCCCAAGGGCTTTCACTGCCTTTTCTCTTAGCAAACAGATATTTAGTGGGAATGTTTTGGGGTGATCTGTAGCAGCCCCTGCAGATGGGGTGGGTAGCTCATGGCTCCAGGGTGCCAGGGGCACACACATTTATAGCAGCACTGGAATGCAGCATGGAGCTAATCATTCTCTGCTTGGAGAAAGCAAGTCTTGCCTCTCACCAGCAAATTCCTGGCTCTGTGCCTTTGGAAGGGGGCTTTGGGCCTAAATCTGCCTTGTGGAAGTCAGTGGGGGTCTGGTATGGGAGGATCACCCAGTAGAACACCCTTTCTTAGAGCCTGGATCATGTAGGGGTCTAGTGAGGGAGTCAGGAGAGTTCTCCATAAGGTAACAGGAATGCCTTGTCCTGTAGGATCCATTTGTAGTAAAGACAACCTGGTTAGTTTAACACTTGCTTTATTTTTGTAATGTAAAATATCATGACCTTTTTCCGAGTATAATGCTGTGAATAATTGTCTACAGTTTCATGGCAGTAAAAAGTGAATGGATTAATTGCTACCTTTTGGCTTTTAACCTTTTTTTTTAGAGTAACACATTCTTACAGTGATTTAAAATGCTTTTGGGAGGCCAGATCCTAAGCCTGGAAGAAATCTGGTTGCCTTTGGTGGAGCTACACTGGTTATCACCAGCTGAATATTCTGCCTTTCAGTCGCTAAGTTTTGATAAAACCAACACTGGGGCCCGTTGTGTTTTATTCTGTTGGTGTTTTTGGCATCGCAGAAGCTTTTCCTGATTGTTTTCCTCATTTGAAGGCTGATTGTACTGAGTGACCTCTTGCTACTGAAGGGTGGGTCAGTTTATGTGGGAAAGTGTTAGTCAGTGTGTCTGGGAGATAAGTGGGACTGCATCCCAACGAGCCTTGTGCGTTAAATCCTGGAATGTGCTGGGGCTGTGCCAGGAGATTGGAAGCAGGACTATGCGACAAGCGAATGCAGTCACGCTCTCCCAAAATAGCTCTGTGGATAACAGGAGATCTGCAAAGTTATCACTTACCTCATTTTCACACAAATTCTTTCCTAAAAATGGATTATGGACTGAGGGCTCAGGTTTGGTTTTTTTGGTCATATATTCCATTTGTGTTTTGAGACCATTGAGGTAGCTCTCAAGTCTTTGGCTGAAGGCAGGATGGGGCTGCAGGTGAGGGAGGGAAAAGCTGTGGTACAACCACTCAACCCCACAGTCCTAGAGCAGGAAAAGCCATTTTATATGGTCCTCATCATCACCTGAGTGAGAAAGGAGATGGGTTTTACCTCAGTGCAGGTCAGCAGGAGCCTCTGCACATTCATCTTTTGCTGCCTGGAAGCACCAAGGCAGAGATGAATCAGTGGAGCAGCCTCAGACGTGCCTGGGCTGGCTGCTGGTGACAGGGTTTTGGCACGAGCCCCCGGACTCGAGCAGCCAGTGTTTGGATATTCAAATGAGCAGTGGTTTACCACTGCAGGCCCTAGATGGTTTTGTTTAAGGGTAAAAATAAGCAAATTTGATTTTCGGCCCTGTGTCCAATGTGTCAAGGGAGAAATGTGACTGTGCAGCTTTACTAGTTGGCATAAGCCATTTAAACTTAAAACCTGGGATGCCTAAATTAGTTTCTTACAGAAAGAGGATGAGTTGGCTTCTAAATGGGATGGTGTGAGGAAAGTGCGGGGGCGGGCGGGCCTGGGGAGCCAGGTTGGGATCTCCTGAGTCAGCGGGTGCTGGTGCTGAGCCCCGGGGTGGGACAGCTTTGGCAGGTACGGGTGGAAATAGCCATTCCCTGGATGTTTGCGCTGCCGCAGGGACCTGCACGAGGAGCTCGGCGAAGGAAAAATAGAAGTGGGAATGGTAGGGAATCAGGAGATGCAGAACAAAAAGTCATGACCTTTCAGTGCCTGCAGATCTGAGGGATCTTGTGGAAAAATACCCGCCAGCTCCTGGGCCGCACTGCGAGCCTGGGGTGGGCTCAGCCCGCAGCACCAGGGGTGTAACTCTGCCAAGGAGCCCCAGCAGGGCTGACGTCCCAGCCCCAGCAGTGGTGTGTGGAGAAGGGCAGTGTCACATCCCCTGTGGGCTCTCCACAGTCAGGAGACTGCCCCAGCAGCAGCTGCCGGGCTCTGTGTTGCCCTGGTTTGCAGGGCAGGGGGGCTGCAGGGGGGCACAGGGGCCGTGCCCCACACTGGCACCGTGGCCGTGCCCCACGGGGGGATTCCCTGACCCCGGCTGCCCCCCTAATCCAGCTTTGCAGCTTCCCAGCGCCCGCGTGTGTAAAGGAGCTTTATTGCTGCTCAGGGCCTGCGCCGGGAGGGCGGCCGCATCAGCCCCAGGTAAAAGGTAAAGAGAGGCAAAGGGGAAGAAAGCAGCCCAGTGGAGTGTCGCCGAGCCTGGTCCTTTCCAGCCTTTCAGATTCTGTATTAGGAGGCATGAAAATTTCCAGAAATGGCAGTTTACGTAAGAGATGTGAACAATTGCTAATAATAAGTTAAACTGCCCTGAAGAGCTGAGAGAGGGGGGAAGTAGGTTATTTTTAGAGGTCTATTCTCATTATATGGTAGACAAACAAGAATGAGATAACATGAGTTAACACATACCACAAAGAAGTAAAGTTCTTTTCCCCAGAAGAGTATTGAAGTCACCATAGTGCAGTAATGACCTGTACTATCTGCCAGATTAGGAATTAAACTCACAACTGCTTCTTCACTGTCTAGTAAGAAAGAAAGGCCCTTTTATGCTCATTCTTGCAGCAGTAGTGTGGTTCTTCTTGCTCTGTGATGCTTGAGCGTGCAGGATCTGAACCCCTGGCTGTTACAGAGCTACATCCCAGCATGGGAAGTTGTGCCACTTACTCCATCACAGTCAGGGGGTCGAGGTTTTAAACCATCTTCACACAGAAATATCCACAAGAACGTATCTGACATAATTTTGTATCACTCAGTTACGTTTCTGAGCCATGTTGAAACGTAAGGATTGTAAAAAACATGACAAGACAGCAAAAACGTCAGTAAACAGGAGTCAGGGCGGGTGATCCCTCCTTGTGGGCAGGTGTGGGTGACAGGGAGCACACAGCTCTTATCTAGCTGTGTTTTTAGTCTGAGTAATCCTAATCAGGTAGTAAATCCTGAGTGAGATTATGCTGCTGCAGCGCGGGGGACAAAGATCAGCTGCAGGGGCAGAGCTGCAGAAGCACCTGGAGATGCCTGGTGGGATCTTTCCTGGCAGGCTGGGGTAAAGCACAGGTAGGCTTTGTGGAGCAGGAGCCCAGTGGGGACTCTGCTGTGCTGTGCCGGCTGCAGCAGAGCTGGCAGGTGAGGAGCACATGGACATTCCAGGGCGAGGCGGAGACGCGGGGATGTTTCTACAGCTGTTGCTGACCAGCAGAAAGCACCGTGAGTCACTGGGGCTGCAGAGTCACTGGGGCTGCAGAGTCACTGGGGCTGCAGAGGCACGGCTTGCTGCAGAGTTCACAGAGTCCCAAAGTTCCCCACGCTCCTGCCACTGCCGCCAGCCTCCACGTCACCTCGAGGGCAGTTTCCCGAGCAGAACATCCACGATATTCCAGGAGGCCTGGAACAGTAGGGCAGCTGTTTGCATTTGTAACTTCTGGTTGTCATGAGCCGTGGCAGGATGCCAAGGAGCCAGGCAAGAGCCTTGGGCCTCGAAGGAATTTTCAGCCAACTCATGAGATCCGCGCCCACAGCAAAAGTTAAAAGTGTCTGTGTATTTTGGGATAAATCCATCTCCTTTCTGATATTTAGTAGCTTGGCCATAATATCTCTGAGCAAGCTGGGAGGGCAGGCAGATACATAAAACAAGGGACAGAAATATCTTTGTATGCATTTTTTAATGTTTGTGGCTCGATCAAAATGGTGCAGTTTGAGCGCGATGAGTGTTGGGAAATGGTCACTGTGGAGGCAGAATGATTGCTTTGTCAGAGGGGAATGGATTTCCAAATTGCATCCCAAGCATGTTATTAAGGGATTAAAGGGATGGGCCGCTCACCTTGGCTAACTGTCCTGAAACTGTGCTTAATAATACATATAAATGACTGTTATGCAAATACTACTGTAACAACAAACCGCATTTTGAATTTGCTTTGTGCCTTGCAAATGACAAAGTCACCTGTTCCAGTGTTTGAGATGGTAATCTTGTTTTCTCCAACCAGAAAGTGCTCCAGTTCCTTGTGTAGTGAAAAATATTTCATTTGGAAATATAACACCTCATTTCTTTGAATTGGCTTCAGTATAAAATAGCAGCCTTGCAAGTTTTGTACGTAGTTTCCTTCCTTAATTAAGCTAAAATTCGAGAAGACTTCCCATTTTTGTCATCAGGAGCAATGAATTCTTGTTCCTTACAAAAATCCATCCGTGCTGGTTTTGACTGACATCACCTGCTGCCTGGAAAGGGCAGGTTTGTCTCTGCAGAGAGGGTATGGCCTCAGTCTGCAGGAGAGGCTTAGGTTGGATATCAGGGAAAATGCCTTCCCCAAAAGGCTGTCCAGCCCTGGCACAGCTGCCCAAGGAAAGGGTGGAGTCATCCCTGCAGGGTTCTCAGCCGTGTGGATGTGGCACTTGGGGACAGAGTTTAGTGGTGACCTTGGCAGTGCTGAGTTAATGGTTGCACTTGGTGCTCTTAGGGCTGTTTCCCAGCCTAAATGGTTCTATGATTCCCTGGTTTTAGCACTTCCAGACCTGCTGCCTTTCAGGCAGAAGTGCCAGCAAAAAAACATGCAGTATGTATTGACTTCAGTTCTGTGAGCAGAATGTGGTCTGTAAGGGAATTCTCCGAGGGGCTCAGAGATCAGGGGTGGCTTCTGCTTCTGAGTGCTCATGTTGGTTGTGCTGATACGTGCTCCTTGAATATTGCACCTCAGGGCTTGCTCCCCAAGAGTCACCTGGAAAACCCTTTGCTGCTCCTCTGAGATGGGATGTGACTTGCCAGAGGGAACAACCTGTTCCCTGGGGTGGTGTTTTGGGAATCAGGGTGCTATGGTGGGTTTGGGAGGCTCCAAACCACCCGCAGCATATTTTCTTAGTAATTGTACTATTGTGAAGTAATTGTGTTAACAGCTGGTTCGTGCTCCTCCAGCCGTGGAATGGCCAAGTCAGCCTTGCCTGGGGTTTGTCCTACAGGGACCGACAAGCCAATTCCCAAGAAAGGTGTCATGTTTGGGGAAAGGACGTGCCCTTTGTGTTTGATGACTGGCACTTGGCACATTTTGCTGTTGATTTATTGCTACAGAAGCCAGGTCTCTTCACTTGAGGAATGATCCTGGGTCTGTTGGTATGGAGTTATTGCCCTCTGGCTGTTCCTGATGGTGGCAGATTTTAGTCATGGAAGCCTCTGGGGACTCTGTGAGGTGGGATGGGATGGATTTGAATGGTATTAGCCCAGAGTTTGGAAGTATTTTGTTTGAAAGCTGTATTTTATGGGGGGAAATCCAGACAAACCAAAGTTTGTGGGCTTCCTGACTTACTGGTTTTAGAGGGAAGGCCACGGGGCTGTCTTGTGGTGTCAACAACAAGGTGGGGGAGGCTTTGTAATTCGAGTATCTGCCCAAACAGACACCCAGCAAAGACCAGGAGAAATGCAGCTGAGGGGATTTTTATACAAGCCTATAGTTAATTTTAGCTGGGAGTTTGGGATGTAGGGGTTTTTTATTGCCTTTTAATTTCCAGGGCTGTTGAGGGATGGGGAAGAAAGGAGCTGTTGTCCCAGTCAGTCCCCGTGCCTCCCTCCCAGCTCTGGTCTGAGCTGTGACACCAGGCTGGGTTTAGCAGCTGATGTTGAGGAGCTTCACAATTAGGAATTCTGTGCTTGTGCTGCATGGTGGTGTCTGTGGTAAATCTCCCCAGCTCTGTTTCCATGCAGAACTCAAGAGGCATGGGAAGCACAAGCCTCGCCTCTCTCTGTATTACAGTGCTGTGATTGTAAATCATCCCTAAAGCCACTGCATTGCTAAAAATAGGCCATTCCTTTTACAAATGCTATTACAATTCTGATATTCAAATGTTAAACCCTCTCTGCAGCGTTAAAAATAGCTGTGAATAGAGAAATTCTCTCGTTAGTGCTGGCTGAGCAGCCGAACAGGCAGCCCAGGCTGGGAGCTGAGGCCCCTTCACCCCGGCCCTTCAGCCCTCCTGTGGTGCTGGTCGGGGTGTTTGGGCACAGAGGGCGAGTGGGTGGGAGAGAGCAGGGAGAGGAAATGGATCAAAGCGAAGCGAAGAGCAGCTCAAGTGAGATGGGGGAAACGACAGAGCGGGAGGAAGGTGAGAATAAAGGGCTTTAAAGCAGAAAAGGGCATTTCCCAGGGCCCAGGCTCTGCTCCCGATCCCACTGGCGTGTGGGGCAGAGCTGCCTGCTCGGGAGGCTGTGGGTTCAACCCTCAGCCAGGGAAAATTGCAGCAAGCCACTAATTGCCTCTGGGAGGCCACTTACAAGGGCGGGAGCGATCCCGAGGACTGGGCTTGGTGGGAAGATCAAGGGCTTGGCAAGCTGGGATGTGTGCTCTGAGTGCTGATACCCACAGCCTACACGCTCGAGGAATGCACAAATGAAAGGCAGGTGGTTGTTTTTCCCCCCCTCCAGTGTCCTTGTGCATTAACTAAAGTAAAATTTAATAACAAAATACCATTTCAGCAAAATAACTTCCTTCGATTTGCCATCAACAAAGGATGTATTGGAAAAGAGAACTTCCTCTAGGGTGAAGTAAAGGACGAGCAAACAGGAATGACCATTGTAGGTTTAATGGGGAAAAAAATGGACTTGTCATGTGGCTTGAATGTCATCTTAATGATATTATGAGGCAAGGAAGGAACCAAACAATGCCCACCTTTTATAATGGAAACAAAGGCCAGAAAGGCTTTCAGCAAACACTGTTTAGCCAAAAATAAGGGTAAAGGAAAATCTAATTTGACCGTATAATCGTGTTGGTCCAGGTGAGTGATGGCAGGACTGTTCTCCTTGTCTTTGAAGTTCCAAGTGAAAAGAGATCCTTTTTTCCATTCTGCAGGGAGGAGCCCAGCACTAACATTTTTCAGCTCAGTTTGGGTCCAACCAGTTCCTTTCAGCCTCTCTGATGGTCAAAGCTGGAGTACTCCTGGGAGAGAATCTGGAGCAGGATATTTCCCTGCAGTCCCAGCCCTGTGTAGGGCAAATCCCACAAGGCAGAACTGGAATGATTTTGGTCCCTCACACTGAGACATGTAAGGGGCTTGTCCTGGATTTATCCCAGGGGGAATGCTGTTCTGGCTGGGGTGATGTGCTGCCAGGCTGAGGTGGGGAGGGAAGGGCACGGTAAACCTCAGTGTCATCCACCTGTCTGGGATGGCAACGAGATCCCGGCACTTCAGCCCTCCAAGGCTCCCCCTCTGTGCCCCAGCAGCTGGCTCTGGAGCTCTTCTCCCCTTTATCTGCTGCTCCAGGTAGGGAAGGGCCCTGTGTGTTCTCTCAGCTGTCCTGGCACCGAGCCATCCTGCTCTGGTCACAGCTCTGCGCTCGGCTTGCTCTGTAAGTAAACCCAAAGGGGCGTGAATTTTGGTCACAGATGGAACAGCAGGAAAAGCCATGCTGTGAGGAGAGCAGAGGGGATGGCTGGTCACACACCAGCCCCCAGGATTCAGTCCTGCTTTGCAGTGGCCTCTGGGTGCTGTTCAGTCAGCCAGTGATTTTTCTCTTGCCCAGATCAACTGCTGATGTAACCAGAGCCAGGATTACTGAGCACATCTGTTCACCTCTGATTAGGTCCCTCAGGTGAGATACTTGCTAAAAGTGGCTGCCTTAGCTCAGAGCTGTACAGAAATGCTTTTGTTGGCTACCCCTCCTTCAGTAATCCAGGCAGGATTGAGTGGCTGGTCTTTGGAAGGTGGTGCTGATGGGGTGGAATGTCCCTCGGTGGTGTGCTGTGCAGGCCCCCAGTGCCCTTACCTGAGTCCTATTAACCACTCTGCATCCAAAGATTTGACGCACGTGGAACACCCTGTTGTGCTTGGGTGAGCAGCTAAGTGCATTATTTTAATTCAGTGACATCCTGGGGGGATTAAATTCTGGACACTGGTATTGTTTCCTGGGCAGAGCACACTCACAGGCTGTGAGCATGGGGCTGGCATCTTCATTGTTAACCTCCTCTGTGTTATGCTGAAAAAACTATGGGTAAAGATGATGGGTAAAGAGCAGTGCCAGCTCTGGATAGCCCAGGTGTGTAGGTTGTGCATTTCCATGACAGTGTGATGGCACTTCCCAGTGGTGTCAGTGATCTGTCTGTCTGACATCCCCACAGCTGTTGTCTCACTCAGTTTTAGTCAGTTCTTTTCATTTTCAGATGTGGTTTGAAGAACTGTGTCTGGGCACATGGTCTCTACAAGCCAGTAAATCCCATGGCCCTGCCAGCCCGTGCCCGAGTTGCTGCAGCCACGTCTTGGATTTTCTTTGGGAGGATGTGACAGTAAAAGTATCCGAAATAGCTTAAGGGACCTTGGCTTCAGTGCTCATTTTTCACTGACAAAATCCAGCCCAGCTTTGTAAAGGTATCAGAGCTGAAAGTTATGAGAAGAGGAATGCTGAGACTCTTGCTGGAAGGGAAAGAGAAAGAAGTTGCTCAGACCTGTGGCTGGCTGTTCTCAGGAGGGGTAGATTGCAGATCCCTTGTCCTTGACTTGCTCATAAACCATCCTTGATTAATTTAGTAGCAGATTCAAGTGGGAGGAAGGAGAGGGAGCTGTGCTAGTCTTGAGGAAAGAGAATCTGCCTGAGGAGCAGGCAAACCCAAGCTGTAATTCCTGCAGAGCTTCAAACATGCCCTAATTTTGCTGATTCAGGACCTCTTTTCTCCTAATCTTTGCTGGGCACCTGAAGGCAAATTAGTCTATGTCCTCATTTGTCGGTCAGAGTGAAGCAGTGAGGGCTGAGGTGGGAGCTGGAGCTGCCAGGACATGGCTGGGAGAGCCTTCTCTCCCTGCTGGGGAGCAGCAGGGCCTGGAGCAGCGAGTGGTGCTCTGCCAGGGCAGCCTGGGCCCACGTGTGCTTCAGGTCATAGGGGGGGAAAGCCTAAAGGGGGGAAAAAAAGGCCAAACAAAGCCCTAGCAGCATTCCCACGGCTAGAGAATTCCTGCACAGCCTGTGAGCGGCTCTCAGGGCTCCTCTTCTCCCAGGGTGTTTTCTGGTGTGTCCACTTCTCTGTTGAACTTGCGGTAAATTAAATGTCCTGGTGGGTGTGATTTTTCTCTTGGTTGAAATCTTAGTGAGTATTCTCTGGACTTGCAGAGAAGGTGATGGCTCCCCTCTGATCCTGTGAGCCTTCCTAAAGCCTGGGCAGGCTGAGGGGTCTCAAAATCTCCGTGCTAGAGACAGAGCTGCTGTAACTGTTTGGGGTAATCAAAGGAGGGAGGTGGCAGCCTTGCCTCAGGTTTGGAGCATTGGCAAACCAGTTCATTTGGATGGGAGCTGTTGGCATCCAGCACCTGAGAAAATGGAGCTTCCAGCACTATGCAGGTAAGGAAGTCACTCTGAATTGGAATCTCAGTGCTGTTTTGTCTCAAAGAGGCATGTAGAGTCTAGAGATGGCTACTTTGGGGATAAAACATTACTTTTGGTATGTTCTGCCAGTTCTGTTGTTGAAGGGAATGGTGCTGAAGCTAAGTGTGAACCCATCAGTAGAAATGGTTAATTAACGTGTTGTTTGTGCAGTCACACTGTCTCTCCACAGACTGTGCTCCTCCCAGCTCAGAGTGTGTGTGAGGGACACTCAGTACCCAGCAATCCTGCCCCCTGTTACCAGGAATAAACCGGACATGGAGCTTTCCTAGCGCTCGGTGTCAGAAATCAGTAGGGAGAGGTTTGACACTGGAGATGTAAACTGAAAGTGGGAGTATCCATTTCTCCAAATCCCCAGTCTGTCCCCTCGCTGGTTTATTTACTGCTCTAAACACCCAACTCCCCCTTTGGACAGTTGATGGTGACTGTTCTATTTTAGCCCCTAATTTGCCTGTGGTTGGGTTACTCCTGCCTGACACCTGGATACAGGAGCCCCTCCCCTTGTCCCCTTGGTGGAGATGAGGTCATGGATCCCTGCTCTGCCGGCGGTGGGGGGGGAGGCTGTGACTCAGGAGTCCTTTATATCCCGTGAAATGCCAGCCCTGGTGTCTCGCTGGGTCCCTGTGGGAAGGAAGGCCATGCCTGGCAGCCCTTGGGCTGTATGGAATGTCTGAGGCTCTCAGTGACTTCCTGCTCTCCAGATCCCCCTCCTGCCCGTCACCCACACCCAGCACTGCCTTGTGCTGGGTTTGGCCAGCCCGGATTGGTGCCTTGCCGTGCTGCAGCTCTCAACCAGCAAATCCACCCAGGTGTCACTGTGCCCAAGGCCATGGAATTATGCTGCTGGATGGGCTGGGATGGGCACAGTGGGTGCCAGAATTGCTGATCCTGAGGTATAAGCGGCCCCAGGGGAAATGGCCTGTTTTAAATCAGTGTTCAGTGTTCCAGCCCTGTGTGTGGGCTCTCCGGGTTCCCTCAGGATTGGATAGTCCCCAGTGTTGAGTTTCACCCCTCTGTGTTCCCTGCAATAGCACCAGGGAGAATCCAACAGCAGCCACTGGTGCAGGGAGCAGAGGAATACAGAGAGCTGGGTGCCTTGCTTGGCAAGTTGGAGGCTTTCAGCAGCCTCTGGGAATTCAGAGGTTTTCTTTTAAACCAAGATTTCTCTTTGCCTTTCAGTTAATTTCCCTAAATTTACAGGCTGCCCAAGGCTTCTGAAACAGAGTAGCACTTGTATGTGTGCTGCTTATATCCACTTTATATCAAAATACATCACAATAGGCTCTGGGAAGTGTGCAGAACTGAGCTGCAAGACAATCCCTGTGTTATATCCTGTACAGGACCTGTGATAATTTTGAATGGTATGAAGCTTTAATAGGCATTAAATCTTTGTTAAATATCCAGCATAACACTTTTGTATCTGCAATTAATAAGTAATTCAGCCGTGCCAAACCAAGCAAGCACAAATCCCCTTTATACTGTACCATCTGTCTAATCTATCTGTGTCAAATATGGCTTGTTTGGGTCTGTCCTTCTACAGTCTGTGCTGGGCAGATTAAATCAAAATTTCTGGTCAACTAAGTAGTTTCTCTTGATGTTTGTAACTTGGGTGATAATTCTGGATTTGGTGCTCGTTTTTATGATGTGTTTGGTAAACAAGAACGTGGTAGTCAGCACAAATATCTTTTTGTCATGGTTGGCCAGGGCGTTTTTACAGCTCCAGCCCCTTCCCAGCAGTTCCTGAGCACAGCATTGCTGTGGAATTGCTGAGGGAGGGATTGTCCTTCAGGCACTTGCAGGGTGACAAGCCCCAAAGCGGGTCCTGTAGGTCCATCTATTGCCCAGAGCCCGTTTCGTGTCGATTCACTGCCCTGGGAGAGCTCCGCTCTGTTTGGCTGGAACTTGCACCAGGTTTGTGGAATGTCAGAAAGGAGGGTTGGACAGGACTTGCTGTTTCGTGGCTGTCCCGGTGCTCTGTGTGAGCTGAATGTGCAGGGGGGGGTGCAGGCAGTGGTGTGGCAGTGGGACAGAAACAAACCCTGGGGTCTGCAGGTCCCCTTTCCTTTGGGCATCCCGCCCAGCCAGAGGGATGCAGTGCCGTGTGAACTCGTGGGGTGCAGAGGTTGCTGCTCTGGGAGCTGGTGCTGGGGAAGGAATGGGAGTTCCCTCTGTGGGGCTGCTTTTGGAGCAGCACAGGTACAGCCCTCTCAGGAGAGCCACGCTGCTGAGCTTTTCCTGAGATGCCTGTTTGGAAAAAGAAGCCAGGGACCATCTGAAACTCCGCGTTTTTACTTATTCAGTGGCATTACCACGCTCTGCTGCTCACCCACCACCTTCCCTTTGCCTCACTGGCTTGTTTCTTGTCTCCAGCCTTCACTTGCATGTGCTTTGTAGGAGAGATTCCTGGTCTCCAGACAGCCTGATGTGCAGTGCCATGTGCAGGGAGAGCAAACTCCAGCATCCAGGAGTTAAAATGGCTGAGTCGCTGTGTGGTGGGAGCATTAAGATGGAGTCTAGATCCTTCTAGAAGCAAGAGGGGTCGGTTTTGCTGTCCCTGGTGCAACGATGAGGCTCCTTCCTGTGTGTTGCTGACACTGATGCCATCACTAATAGAAGTGTTTTATGTAGAATTCCCCCGTCAGTGCTTCTCTCCGGCCGCAATAAATCCCAAGTGGTGCATGAGTAGAAACCAACAGGAAGAGAAAGGACAGAGCCCTGCTCCAAGCTCTGCTTTAACCTCTTGCTGTCCTCAGCACATGGCTTTGCGTGGAGAGTATAATAATTGGAAAGCTGGCATAGTGTAATCCCGAGCTTTATATTAAAGCCTCTTATGAGTGCATCACGCATTTCCAAACACTCCCATTAATATATTCCCTTTGAGAAATGCACTGATCCAGGCCTTTCCTGGGTTTACTCTTCCAAATAAGGATGCTTTAATTACTGCTGACCTGATTTGAATACGAGCTGGGCTGATTTCATTTAAAATATTGATTGCATTGGATTGGTTATGCTTTTGCTTTATTCCTGGAACAGCCACGGTCCTCTCTCCCATCTGTGTGCTGAGGTGCAGCCTTAGCCCTGTTCCCAGCACAAAGGGGTGCAGTGCTGGCCTGGCCTTGTCAGGTAAAACTCTCCGTGTGCTGTTCCCTGTCATTCCTCACTCCTTGGTGCTGGTACCAATTCCAGTACCAGCGTGTGGGTGGGAGCCACGGACAGGCTGGTGCTCAGGGCTCCAGACACAGCTGCTCCCATCCCAGGCTGCAGTGCCAGCACCACTTGGGAGGTCTGGAGGAGCTGCACTGTCCCTAAGGAACTGTTCTGCTGGATCCTGGAAATGAGGGGAGCTGGGCTTTCTCCAGATCCACAGGAGCTCCGGGGGGGG
>VXBX01004084.1:454345-467263 GCA_013400415.1 Scytalopus superciliaris
GGAGATCAAAGCACAGCTGGTCCTGGAGCGGGGAGAGCATCCGACCACAAGTAATTGTTCCAGCTTGAAATGCCAAGTGACAGTGAATGGCATTTGCAACAAATGCTGGGGTGGGTCTGCTCAAATCTGCTCCTGGTAGGGCTTAGAGAACTGGTCCCGTTGCATTTAGAACCATCAAGCCAGCGTCGGGTTTGAAATCCTTCAAAAGAAAGGACTTTTCTTGTTGGTTTTTTTTAATTTATTTTTTTTCCTCTGTGCTCTCATTTGTCAATGCTTTGAAAGCCTGAAGATTTTGTTTTTGCCTTGAAAGTGTAACAAGGCTCAGGATTCCCCCCGGGAAAGGAAGCTTTTAGAGCCTGCAAAGCCAGCGCAGAGCTGTCTCCTCCGGAGGGTTGTCCTCGCCCAAGATGGCTGGGCAGAGGGATGAGTGGGAGAAGGGAAAAGCAGGAGGATCTGGAGAGCTGCCAGGCATTTAAAAGGGCTGTGTAGTAAACAGTCATTAGGTGGAAAATGATCAGGATTAGCGCTTTCTAAATGGCTCCGGGACTGTTAGGTTTTTTGGGGGGTTTTGTTTGGGGTTGTTTTTTAGTGTAAATCTGCAGGTGTAAATCTGAAATTTGTGACAATCTGAGCTTTTAAAAAGTGAAAGCTGAAGATGGTTTTGCTGTTTGTTGCAAGTGTTCCTCCGTGGCTGGATCACCCTGTTGAAGTTTTTAATTCTTATTAAAGAATCATTGTAGGTACATGAAATAAGAGAATATTGACATAAGGACCAATTTGCTCATGCAGTGATGGCAAGTGAAGGAGGTCTCTCTCTTCCTTTATGGGAATTGCTTCATCCATTTCCATAACCCAAGACAATTGATAGACCTGAAATGCAGGGAGAAGGTGGAGGTTTCCCACAGGAAGCCCCAAATGCAGGGATGTGACTCCAGAAGCCAGAGCTCCAGTGGAGCTGGATCTGATGAGCCACGGGGACTGTGCTGCAGCACCATGTCCATGGAGGCACTTGGCCAGGTTCAAATCTGGGGATAAAAGCAAAACAAACCCCAACACAATGAATACACCCCACCCCAGTAACTGGAATTTAGTTCTGCTTTCATGCTTCAGGTTGGAACTTAGAGCAGATTTGGGCAGCCTGTGCAAATTCTGAGGGAAACAGCACCGTTTCTGAGCCCCTTTTTACACACTTGGAAGAACCACAGCCAAAAGGGCTGAGGGTTTCACACCATCTCTCCATCCACTGGGAACAGCAGAAAACAGCTCAGAAGCTGCTCAAGGAGTGCAGTCAGTGGGTAGTGGAAGTGTTTCCTCCCTAAAAGCACAACTATGACTGATAAAGTGTATTTCAGAGCTGTAGGGGAAACTTAATCTCCAGAGATTTTTGCCAACCACTTTTGCCAGACCGGCTCTTTTTCAGCTGGGAACTGTGTGTCCAAATGTGTGATGAGGTGCCGACCTTCATACGACCTGTGTTGTGTCAGCCAGGGGCTGGGAAGGATGAAATCATGGCTCAGGAGGAATTTAGCAGCAGCTCTGGGAAAGCTGAAGGGGAATGGCAGGTTTGCTGGCCAAACGGAGGTGTGTTTGGGCACACAGGGGAGGGAGCCTGGGTGCTCCTGGCGGGGTGCCAGAGCAGAAACATCACTGTGTTGGTTTGCAGAAATACAGCCTTTCTGGGGTGGTTTATCCTCTTTTGTAAAAGCTTGGGAAAACAACCGAGTGGGATGGAGCTCCTTTTGCTGCTTTGTGCTGGTGGAACGAAGTGGCTGGTGATGTAATTTGAAATGGCAAAACCATTAGAGGTCACTTAGGAAAAATGCCGGTGACTCCTCGTGTTTGTGCTTTCCTAGTGGTTGCTGTCAGCCCCGGAACTTTGCACATTCCACATATCTTGTAGAATTAATTTAATGAACCAGACTGCCTGGGACTGGGTTGCTTTTACAGGCAGCTTAACCTGGGCATTGGCCTCGATGAGCTTTGGGCTCCGGGCACCAGGAGCAGGGTCCCCAGAAATGTCGAGCAGGTGTTGTTTGCCAGATAATAGAAAAAGGTGAAGATTATCAGGCATACTGAGAGGTTTAATCATGAATTCTAACTGCTGGGGATCTGGCATGACGTGTCAGGTTTAGCTTTTGGGCCACAAAGTAAGAAAGAAATAGTCTGATTGCATTCGAAAGTTGCCAGATAATGAAAACAACTGCCAAGATCTTATTTAAATATGAAATGAATATCGAGTGGCATTTATGGAACTCTGAAGGGAGATTGTTCTGAGAGGAGACAAGTGGAGATCAAAAGTTATTGGTTTATGAAGGAGGAATTCTAGAATAGTCTTCCAGGATAGCACACATAGTTATCTTATTAAAAACTCCAAAAGCAAACAGGTGATAGAAACAATCTGTAAGATCCTGTCCAGTGGGGAGAGCTCCATAAATCTTCAACATCTGTACCCAATTATCCGGCTTCTCCAGACTTTTTTTCTTTTCCTGTAGTGCACATTTCTCACTATGAACTAATAGTACATGATAATAAAATCTTGGGTGTCTGCCAGCACAAACACGGCTTTGGCTGACTTTTCCAGTGTTTGTGGAAGCAGGAAAGCAATGCAGCTGTTGGGTTGGCTCTGCGCCAGCTGAGGATCCATTTCCCAGACAAAACCTTCCATCAGAAAGAAACAATAATCAGGTATTTCACACGTCATTGCTTTGTGCAGGTTCTTCTTCAGGGCCGTGCAGTGTGGGGTTTGCCGGCAGGTTTGGGGCTTCGCACCTGGAGCGATCACAGATCACACTGCGTTTGCTCAGTGGCTGTTCCCCGGGCTTTGGGGAGATGGGTTTGGGGCCTGGCTGTGCAAACACTCTGTGCTGTTTCCCGTGAGCTCAGCACACAGGGCCGTGGCGTTTGGGGCCAAATGGCTGTTGTTTTGTTCCCGTTCCCCTCCCGGGGTGCACTGCTCCCCGCAAACCAAGCCCTGCTTACGTGGGGCAGGAGCTGTGGGAGCCAAGTGCCAACAACAATAGTGGGATATTTGGAAGGAGACAGTGTCATTGGTGTGTTTATTTGCCTGTTTTACTTGGAGCTGTGGATAAGGCGCAGGACCTCGTGCCCCGGGCCACTCTCGGGGAGCGGCGCGTGTGGCCCCGGGGAGCAGAAGAGCCTTCTCCTGGCCCTGCCTCCTGCAAAACGCCTTGGCCTCGTTGTGTGGCCAAGGTCCAGGCTGGAGGGGTCAGTGGGCAGGACTGGTTGGGGATTTGGTGGTGGCTGTCCTTGGCTGGAGGAGCTGGGCTTGCTGGGAGAAGCATCTTGGGAGTGATGTACAGCACAACGCTCCCAGTGTTAGCAAACTGACATGGAGAACCTGGGAAGTGTCATCACCGTATCCTATATAAAATGATAAATATCTCTATCTCACATGAGGCAGCACGTAAGGATGTGCACTAAAATATTTATATAAAAACCCCTCAACCTTGGTTGAAACATCAAAAAACTGAAATATTGACCCGAGTTATTTCAGATGTAGCTTTTCTGGGCTTTTGCTTCCCTCCTCTCATCTTATTTCCCAGGGTTTTGAATTCTGGCCTGGGTGCTTTCTCCTCCCAGGATGCATCTCAAATTGTTTGGTCACAAATGTCCTGAATAGCAAATTGACGTAATTTAGATGGCATTAAGGCTCTTTAACCCCTCTGGAGGGCAAGGATGCACTGAGGGCCTGCAGGCATGCATTTAAATGAAGGCAATTATGATATGTGTTTCTTTTCTTTGCCTGACTATTTTATGAAAGTCGAAGGGGAAAGGTTTCTGTTAGTCTTGTTGGGAGTTGGCCAAAAAAAATGTGAAGAATGTAGAAAGGAATTAACAGCTGGTGTCCATTTAAAACTTCCATGTGGGCAAAGCAGGGAGTCTGCTCGGTTTTACCTGTTGGCTTCCTCTGGTCAGTACCCACGAGAGGTTTAGTGCAGAAGTGAGGAGGCCAGTTTGGATGTGGAGCTCTGGATTCCCCTGCCAAGAAACTAATGAGTGGATGATGTGTTTTGTTTCCCCTGGGGAGGATGAGACACATTTCCTCCTCTTTGGGAGCCAGCGGCTCAAGCTGTGCTTGGTTACTCGAACCAGAAATCTTGTTGGCTCCATAGAATCGTGCCATACACTCTCTGGCTTGGTGGTTTACGTGTGTGACTGCTGACATTTCCCTCCCTTCCTGGGGAAGGCTCCTTCTCCAAGCAGCTTTGGCCACGTTTTGGTGTAGCACAGTCAGGGACATGCACGTGCAGCGCTGCTGCAGTTCGTGCTGATTGGCAGAACCATTTGAACAACCCTGTTTTCAAGTGGGTATTTCATCTCAAACTGCTCTGTTTCTCAGTTCCCTTTCCAACCAGTTCTTCATCCAGAGGAATGCTGGCATTCCCTCACAAACAGTTACGTACTGTCCTCACATCATCTCACCAAAACAAAAGTTTATTGTTCTGGGTTTATTTTCATTAAAGAGAGAACAATTAGGGTCCGGGTGGTACCTGTGACACACTCCAGTGCTGTGCTAAGTTTGGCCATGGAGAGGCAAAGCTTTTCTTGGTCCTGGCTATGGCTTGGATTCCAACATCTGAAGGAAGTGCTCATTCTGGAGCAGTCTCCTCTGGGACCACCACACCATCCAAACCCGGGTCTTTACTAGGCCAGTTCTTTGGCCAGACCTCATGGGCTGATGAAGCATCTCTGGCTAAAGCAGGGCTGGCTCAGCAAGGGAGGGCTTGGGAATCTGTGGTACCTGGAGCCAGTACCTGTATGAGAGCAGGTGGGTCATCTGGGCGTTGCTGGGGACTAAAACTGCCTTGTGCCTCACGTAGTGAGAGTCCCTGGGTGTTGGACTGGGGGCTGCTCCTTCGTGGGTTGGTGCTGGAGCTGTGTGTGCTGCTGCAACCAGCTGTTGCTTCAGTGCCTGCTGTTTCCTTCTGGAGCGTGTCAGCAAACCCTCCCGCCCCCGGGCTCTGGGCTTGTTGCTTGTTTGTTTGCTAATTCAAAACCTGCCGACCGAGTAGCAGGTTATTTCATCCAGGCTGGCCCTTTAAATTGCTTCCATGCCTGCCTGGCTGTGAAATATCGCTAATAAACAGAGTCCCTAACAAAAGCCTCCGCAACAAAACATCCTTTCCTCCCTGGGCGGCTCCCTGGGTGCGGTTTCCCAGCGCTGCTCTGCAGTTCGGGGGCAGAGCCAGAACAGCTCTGTCTCATTTTTCCTCCCTGGAAGTTGTCATCAATCAGGCAGCTTCCCCCCCGCAGCAGCGCCGAGGAGGGAGGAGGCTCCTGTACGCAGCCCGTCCTGAATTTCTCCTCCTTGGCTGAGCGATGGAGCCTTTCCCTGCCCTTACATAAAAGCCTCCGGCCCGGAGGGGGTTAGTCGAGGTGTAAATCAGCAGAGCTTGACATTACTCCCTGTTTTTGTGCCCTCTCCCTCAGGGCCACGCCAGGATTGCCGAGCTGGGAGTGTGCTGAGCCTCCCACGGCTGCATCTCGTTCTGGCTGTGCCTGAGCTCAGCACTGCGGCAGGAGCCGGGTGGGCGGCAGCCTCCTCCCGCTGGGAAGGAAACGGGAGCGCACGGGGATGCGGGCGAGGCAACACGGGCACCGGCGCGCTCCCGCTCAGCCTCACCTTCAGTGTCTGTGCTGGGGCCCGGAGCAAGGGCGCGGTGTGGAAGTGGAGAGAGGGGATGGAAGGGCAAGGGTGAATCCTGGCGCCTCCTCCCTAAGGAGGTCAGAGCTATCGCATCTCCTCCGGAGAGAGGAATGTGCTCAGGATGGAAGCGCGTCAGTGCCCGGAGTCAGCTCTTGTGCTCACAGGGCAAGGGCAGGCTGTTGGTGGTGCTCTCCTTGTAGATGTAACCCGGCGTCCTTTCTGTGTGGGAGCCTCTGCGTGGCAGCGAGGAGTGGGGCAGAAAGGTGCGCGGGTGTGGCTGTGCGGCTGAAGCAGCGCCTGGCACAGACCTCTGGTCCCTGCCCCTCCCCGGACACTTGGCCGGTGAATGCCGCAGATAAAACCCCACAGAGGCGCTCACAGCGCTGGCCGAACGAATGACCAAGGGGCTCCCGAGGGGCACCTTTTCCCTGAGCGCTGTTTCACTGCAGGTTGCTGCCGTTTCCATGATGCCCCTCAGCCGGGAACCACCTGGCACTGCCACTTTGCTGGACAGCTGTCCAAATAAACAGTGATGTCCCCGAGGGCACTCGGGAGGTCTGGGCCTGCCTGCCGGGCGTGGGTCGTGGCCGGGCTCAAGATGCGAGGCTTTTTCTGCAGGGACAGCGGTGCCTTCATCCCGAGGGGAACCAATGGCCTGAGAGACCCGAGGCAGCGGGAGTGGCCCTGTTTCCAGCCCTTCCCCCGCGCACAGCACCTCCCAAAGCTCTGTTTCTCCTGAGCTGGGTCAGGGGAGAGCTGAGAACAGAACACGGGGAAACTCCTTTCCAAGGGTACCTGGTTTTTATGGGAACTCTGCTCTGTGTGAGCACTTGAAAAATACTGAAGAAGATTTTTTGTTCCGCTGTAGAAAAAGGTAAATACCACTGTAGCCAGTTGCCCTGTATTTTCACATTCTTTTGGTGAAGGTCAACCCGCAGGTAGCTTCTGGAACACGGTGATACTAAATACTGTCCTTTAAATGATCTGTGAGCAGAGAAGGAATTTTTTGAGTAGTTTCTTTGGAAGCCTGTTGACAACTAGTAAAACACATCAGCCATTCCATGATCAAAATTTTCTCTCTGGGTGTTTCTTAGTGGCTTGCTGACTCAGAAGAAGGGCTGACATGCCAGCTGCTGGGTGCAGGTGACCCCAGGGATCAGCGCACACAGGAGATGTCCTGTAAAGCCCTCACAACATTCAGGATGCTATTCCAGTCCCCACCAGGACACGGGCCCTGCGTTTGCTGCTCATTTCTCACCTTTCAAAGTGACCAGCTGCGTTTGCTGTTGGATGGCCGAGCACCAGGACAAGGCTGCAAAGTCTGAATAGCAGATTTATTTAGAACTCCTGAATGGGCGCTTGAATTTTCCTCCACAGGAGCAACCTCCCTGGGCCTAGGCTCTGGAAAAGGCACCCTCTGCATGGGTTACCCTACTCAGAAATGCAGCTCTTCCTGAAAATGGGTGGGAGATCTAATAACTAGGATGATGCAGGAATGGAGGTGGGGAGAGAAACTGCAGAGCTGAGCTGAGCTGGTACTTCAGGTGTTTTCCAGCTAAGCCACTTGCACGGCAGGACACTCCCAGATATCCTAATAATTCCAGAGGCTGTCTTTCACTGATACAGGAAAGACTGTGAGGGTGATGAAAGTGTTTTAAAAGTGATTGACCAAGAGCTGCACAGATTGAAATCTGTGGCAATTTCTTTGTTGACTCAGAAGCAGAAAACAGGATGGCGGGTTTAGAAAATGCCCAGCTGATGTTTCCCCAGGTTTTTTGGGTGCTGAGTTACATCTCTTCGCCACATTTGGTCCAAAGGTGGCTTGTGAAGCCATATTTAATCCATGGATCTCACCTGAGCAGCCATGGACTACCCTGTGTACTGGAGCTGCACTGCACTCTTACAAAACTACCCTTGCCTAGCAGTGATCGCTGAAGGAAAGCCATAAACACACGAGGAGGGAGTTGAGTACTCTTGTTTTGCTTAAAAACTACATCAGGAGGTTGTATTCTTTGAGCTGGCACTGGCAGGGTGTGGGGTTTTATTCACACAACCCCCCTGGGGGGGGCTCTGCTGGATCCCGGCAGACTGTGCCTGTCAGCAGGGCTGCAGGAATGAGCTGAGGGCTGAGTGCAGAGCCCTCCCCTCAGCAGCTTGGCAAAATGTGTTTCACATTCTCCAAGTGATGAGGGGAAAGGAAGGGCAGTCCCAGGAGGGATTTGGTGCTCCCTCCACCCTGAAGTGTTGCGTGTGGTAAGTTCACTTCTGCCTCATCTTTGTGCTCCTCTTCGTTAACTTCTTTCCAAAACCTGCCACTTTCTACCTAAAATGTCTCAGGTTTTTTCTGGTTTAGTCTTTTCATGGTTTGTACAGTTGGTGGAGAAGCATGGGCTTCTCTAGAGGATGGTTAGAGGCAATATTTATCCTGGGATGAAATCCATCTGAAGCCTCTCCTGCTCTCTCCATGTTTTCAGGAGGCTCTTCAGATGATGTTGGCACATCTTGGGTTGCATCCTCAGCTGGGTGGAGCTACCTCAGATTACAGAGGGCAGATTAGGATGCTGTATATCAATTAAATTACTCTAAAGTCTTCAGGAAAAAATGGGATCCAGATTTGTTAGGTGATGGGTGGGAAACTGGGTGAAACCTTGGCACTCCAAATGTGGAGAGGATCAGATTAGAAGGTTTTAATGATCCGTGCTGGAACTGAAAGGTTTGAAATAAGAGTTTCATGTTTACTAAATAACCCATTTGAGTTGCTCTGTGCCCTTGGCTGTGCCTGGCTGATGGAACCCTTGTCGTGTTTGATGTGTATTGCCCCAGTCACCTGCTGGTAGCACTGGGGGCTCCCCGGGGCTGTTTCTGCTCACAGTGAGCAGCACAAACACTTCCCCAAGTTGTTGCCATGCTCATTTAATACACACCTGCCTCCCTGCTGGAGCCTGATGTCCCAGGGACCTCAGAAGGAGCCTGTAAGCCACTCTTTCCTGCCTGCTCACTGGTTTCAAGTGAGGGGCTGTCTGAGCTGTGGGAAGCAGACCTTGCCCAGGAAGGACGGGCTGCATGATTTTAATGACCTTTGCAGGCTTTTCCAGCCTGTGTCGGGAATAAAGAGGCTTCAGTCTTGCCTTGTTTGTGCATTCCTGAAGTGCCCTACACGCTGATTGTGGCATTTGAGTCCCTGGTAGCACAGCCTGTCCCCCCTTGGCTGTGACCTTTGAGGGAGCTTTGGGCTCTCGGCCCCCACATCCCGGAGCCTGGACAGCCAGGGCAGGCAGCACCACAGGGCACAATTGGCTCGGGGAGCAGAGACAAAACCAGGGAGCTCTCCAGGGCTGGAAAATGCAGAAACAGCGTGGCTCTGTTTGTTCAAAGGAAAGATGGGACTGGGAGCCAGATCCTGCACGCGGGAGAGGGAACAGTGGAGGTCAAGGGAGTTACAGCCTTGCTGAGTTACTGCCTTTATTATTTTGGGATTGCTTTAGCAGCTGAAACAACAAGCCAGAATGTGAGTGAGTGTGCTCTCCTCAGTGCCCTGTCAGGGCAGGCAAGCTCCTGTCCCTGGAAGTGCAGCCACACAAAGTCTGAGCAGGGAGAGAGGCTGGAAAACACCTCTCTGGGCTCCAGGTTACGAAATGGCTGGAACTGGGACAGGCATTTTGCAATCTTTCTAAGCTTTATGCTCAGGGTTCTGTATAACTCCGGAGTTTCTAATTTGTATTTTGTAAGTACCTCAGGATTTGACTTGGGGGGGGTGTTTGATGTGTATTTTCATTTTGCATCCATCCTCAAGCCTCTCCAAAGGTGTCCCTGTTGACCTGTGATGGGGCCAGTTAAGTCTCTGTAGAAGCTTAGGGTGAGAGTCTCACCCTGATGGGGCAGCAGAAACTGTCTGGAGGATGGGAGTTCAGAAGAACTTCCTCTCTTTTCCACTGAAATACCAGTTTAAAATGACATTTTAAAAATTATTGAATGTCTGTTGTGCTGCTGTTAGGAGGGAGCTGAACATTACTTAGAATAAATGCGAAGTTTGGTTATATTTTAACTAGATTTTCCCTTTTTTTAAGTCATGATCACTTCTCTAAAGTGAATTTTTTGGACTGATGAGATGGTCTGAGCCATCAGTAGGAGAGGGAAAGTATCCTGCAAAAAGGGTGATGGAACTGGTTTCTGTGCTTGTCCAGCCTTGGCTTCAGAGGGATAAGTGTGTAACTGTGGTTTCTTTGAGGTACATGTCTGATCTGTAGGATCTTTGTCACAGTGCTGGTGTCACCAGACCCCTGTGCTCTGGTAACCTGGAGGTGATGGAGGAGCCTTTTCAGGCCCGTCACACATCCAGTGAGAATTAAATACACAGTTTATCTCTAATGCCAGAAAAACTGCAGTGGGTTGAGTTGTGTGTCTATTTACATAAGCAATGAGACCCTTTGGGCATTGCTGTTCAAAATATATTTTCTTCAATCAAAGCACCACGAAAACCTCTTGACAATCCTTAGTAAGAGTAACATGAATCTTAACTGCAGCTTAGCGTGTTTCTTGGAAGAATAATAATTCTTGAAAAAAAACAGTGTTTACTTCAAAGATAAATGCAACTATTAGGAAGTAATTCCAGATGTGTGGTTATGGCAGAACTTCAGGGATTACAGTCTCAGCCTGTTTAGTGAATTACATGATTGCATTTAAAAGTAGCCAATGAATTTTTTTAAAATGAATTCATTCTTCAGATGGGCTGAATAAAACTGTTTGTTTTCTATTATCTGAGAAGCAAACAGAGCGGAATCTGGTTTATTTATGAAAATAAATACAAAAGGTCTGACCCCTGAATATGGCCTTTGAAAACTGTCTGAGAAAATGCTCTTCCTGGTAACTGATTTTTTTCTTCAAGCCACTTCTTCTTTTTGAAGATAATGCCAACCCCCCCACCCTCCAATTATGCAATAGGTTTTAAAAAATGCTTTGAAATGAAATGGTCTGATCTCTTTTGTCTTATGAGGTTGTCTGGTATCCATGGCAGAAGGCAAAAGTGTTATATTTTGTTAATGAAGAAGTTTGGGAATGTATGGAGCTTCCTTTGCCCATGGTGGTGGTCTGTGCTGAGGGTTCAGGGCTAGGAACAGACCCATCCAGTTTATTGTTCACCCCTGTGCCTCCTTATTGCTGGAATTACCTGCTGGTATCTGTAAGCCCAGGTGCACCCAGCACTAGCAGGTGAGTTTAGGAGGACCCGGACCAGCTGAGAAACCCCCAGTGCCTCTATAACATCCTAGAGACTGTCTGATCTGTGAGTGGTAACTTCTGAAATGCCTTGATCCCCGTGTGCCTGTGGTTATCCTGAGGGTGTGGTTATCCCACCCTGAGTGTGGGCTGGCTTGGAGGATGCTGCTCGGGATGCTGACAGCGGGAATTTGTGTTACCTTTGGCTCTCCACAGAAAACATTGTTCCTTTATTAGATGGGTATTCAGCTCAAAGCCAGGCTGGGATGTTGTAGTGAGAAAGGCTTCTCTGTGTTCCGTGGTGGTTTGTGGGTGTTGGGAGGGTGCTTTGTGCAGAGCACTGCAGGTGCCAGGTTAAAATTAATCTGTACATATATGTGTGTGACGTGTACGTGTGTGTTATCCACACACACACACACAGGGTTTCCAGCATGTGTCCCATATATGTGTGTGACGTGTACGTGTGTGTTATCCACACACACACACACACACAGGGTTTCCAGCACGTGTCCTCCACATGCAGGGCTGATTCCACGGGTGACGGTGACGTGCAAGGTCATGAATAGCGGACCCAGCTACTTTGAGAGCTGCAGAAAATTCCCCCATTCCTTTCTGGGCGGTTGCTGACGTTTCCCGAGTCATACGGGGACATCCTGAATGCAGAAACAAGATGTGCTGCCGCGGCCCAGCCCAGCTGCAGGGCCTCCACTCCTGCAGGCAGAAGCCTGGAGGTTTCTGCTGGAGCTCGTGTTTATCTTCCCTCCCTGTTCCCGGAGGCTCCAGCGGGTTGTGCTGGATCAGAGCTGCAGCAGGAGTCAAGGAAAACTGTTCTCCAGCACAGGCTGGAGGCGGGGGCTGCACGTTGTGGAGCTGGGTCTCCTTTGGGGTCAGGACTGTGTTGAGTCGTGCTCCCCTCGCCACAGAAGTGCTTGGCTGCAAGGTGCTTATTTTAATCCCACTCGCCCTCTCTGCTGTTCCTGTGCCGTGGGGCCGCATCCCAGGAAAGGGAGCCTGGTGTCAGGGAGAGAGGCACTGCTTTTATGAGAATCAGAGCAAGGATGCAGGTTTTCCAGCCCTATAGGTGTGGGAAAGCAGGCCATTTCATGCTCAATTTAGCTTTATCTGGGATAGATTTTGTTTGTGTGATGCTCAGGAAGGCTGAGAGAAGTGATGAAGCACATGTTAGAGCTGGATTTACCCTGGATCCAGCTATGTTTATGTCTAATCAGCACTGATACATAAATACATGAAACCCCATGGCTTTTTCCATCTGTATCAAATTACATGGCAGTGCATTCCGGTTTTGGGGTCACTGCTTTTATTTAGACAGCTGGAGCTGCAGGTTTTCCAATGGCACATCTTCTCTTCCTTGGGCACTGGTGAAAGTAGAAAAGATGGACACTGATGCTGTCAAGCACTCTGCTCCCCCTCGCTGTTTATAGGCTGGTTGCTCCACGGATTTAATTGGAATTAACCCTGATTCCTGCCTGTGTCCAGGGATCCATGGGCGGTTCTTGCCTAGGCCTGTCGCTCGCCGGGGATCAGCGGAAACGCTGCGAGCGGGGTTTAACCCTCCGCCCGGCTGCTGCTTGTCGGGAGGGACCGATCGGTGCCCAGCGCCCCGACACCCGCGAGGCGATGGATATCGCGACATGGGCCGCGCGGGGCGGGCGGGGCCGGCAGGGGGCGCCAGCGGGGCGGGCCTGAGCGCGGGAGCGGCTCCATCGACGGGGGCAGGGCGGGAGCGGCTCCATCGGCGGGGCCAGGGCGGGAGCGGCTCTATCGGCAGGGACAGGGCGGGAGCGGCTCCATCGGCGGGGCCAGGGCGGGAGCGGCTCTATCGGCAGGGACAGGGCGGGAGCGGCTCCATCGGCAAGGGCGGCCCCGCAGCCGCTGCGAAGGTGGGATTGGATCCCCGGTGAGGGGCGGGCTGGGCTCCATCGAGAGGGGAGGCCCCAGCCGGGAGGGCGGGCCCGGCCCTGAGGGGCGGCCCTGGATCCCTTGGTGAGGGCGGGCTCGGATCCACCGTGAGGGGC
>VXBX01004084.1:467390-568674 GCA_013400415.1 Scytalopus superciliaris
GCTGAGGGCGGGCTGGGCCCCACCGTGAGGGGCAGCCCCGGGGCTCTGGCTGAGGGCGGGCTGGGCCCCACCGTGAGGGGCAGCCCCGGGTCCCTCAGGGACGGAGGGCTCGGCCCCACCGTGAGGGGCGGGCTGTGCCCCGCCCTGAGCCCCGGGCCCGGGGCCCTGAGGGCGGTTGTGGCCGTGGCGCACCCCGTGAGGGGCTGGGCCTTCCCCGCGTCTTTAACGGCGTTTGTTGGTGGCTGTTAATGTTTCACGAAGGTGGGCCGTGTGTTTGTGTGACCCCCTCGGGGCCGGCCCGGGGGTCTCCCTGACAGTGACTGGTGCCCAGCGCTGTTCCCGCAGGCCTCACATCCCTGTTTAACCTCCCTCCTCCTCCCCCGGAGGTGCCTGCCTCGCTCAGCTAGTGCCGATAAATACATGCAAATTCCTGTTAGAAAACAGAGTAAATATGCCAATAGCGCCCGACTGCCTGAAAGAGGAGAAGCTCACCCGAAGAGCTGCGTTGGTGGGTGCCATGTTGTTGCTGGGGAGAGTTCAAAGCAATGCATTAATTAGTTGGTTTTATCTGGATTAGTTCATAAATAAATTGCCAGGACCAGTCACAAAGTCAGCATTTGCATGCAGAGATGGAAATGTTTCTTCAGGTCCGTGTTAAAAGGTGTCTGCTGGTCAAATGCTTATGTGGCTTTAAAAAAATCTGCATTTTCTTTTTTCCATCAGTATTTACACCATTTTGTAAAGGTGTTGAGGTTGTCTTTGCACTTGAGGCTTTTCTTAGCTGAGTTATCCCCAGCTCCATATGCTTTAGCCAACACTCACAGATCTATAAAGCTGATGGGCTGCTTTTGAAAATAATAATTATGAGAAGTGTCTTATTGCACCAATCCACACGTATTCTGCTTTGCAGAGCAGAACATGACAGTTCTGGATATGCGTGTGCAGCAAAGCTGCTAGCTTTTGTGAAGTGATTTTTAAAGAATATTTGTTCATTCACTTATTCTCTGATGGTCTGGTTGGTACCTCACCTGCTCTTGAGCTTGTGCTTCAAACAAAAGTCACTGATTTTTGAAAACAGGAGTCCTGAACTTGAACTTTGCAACTTTATTCCAAAATACGTGTAGGGTCTAAATTAGTACTCTTACATGCTTTTCTTTCAGAGAGGTTTTTAAGAGGAATCTGATGGTGAGGAGAGGTTAAGAAGGCTCAGGATGACGACGACAGTAGCGACAGATTACGACAACATTGAAATCCAACAGCAGTACAGCGATGTCAACAACCGCTGGGATGTCGACGACTGGGACAATGAGAACAGCTCTGCTCGACTGTTTGAGCGCTCCCGCATCAAGGCCCTGGCTGGTAAGCACTCACCACAGGGGAGACATTCCATCCCAGCATTCTCTTTCACTTGCGGGGTTGTACCGACTCTGTTTCTCACCTCGTTAGTCTCATCAGTTGCTAACCATTTTGGCTGGGCATTCAAATGGTTTCGATTAGGTTTCTGTGATTGGTAATGACGTTGGTTTCCAGATTTGGAAAATAAAAAAATCGGAGGGATAATGAAGCTTTGCTTCAAAATATCTTCATTTGGAGGTGTGTAAAACATTTCACTTGCCCTGGAAAGGAGGAACGTGGTAGGTGGAGATAGTTGTCATGTAGTAATGAATGTTGGAACTATACGATTTTTCTGAAATACTTGCTGTCTCCTACTGAATTCTACCCTCATCAGCAGAGAACTGAAATTGGATTGAATGTTTTGTGTTTAAAACATTTGATTATTGTGCATTAAAGGCTGTACATGAACCAAATCTGTTTATGCAGCAAAGAGGTTACGTCATGTCCTCTCAGCTCTGAGGCGCGGCCCTGCAGAGCAATTTTTATGCATTCTGTAAATGATTTTCTCGCTTTTATGGTAGCATGCCCACATTTCTGACCTCTGAACAAAATGCCTTGGCAGTGTAGGACAAGGATGGAAAACAGCTTAAAATATGCTGAACATTCTGGTGGTGAAATCTGAGCTCCAAGGACAGTTTTAAACCCAACACCTCGTAAGGTGTCAAAGCAGGTTTATGAAATCAGCTGCACTGGGGCAGGGGTATCACCTGCTCCATTTGTGATTCCGATGAGGCTGGCTCTGGAGTGCAGGGTGCCCTTTCCCCTCTCCTTTCCAGCTCTGGGGATGTGTTAGATGCAGAACACCTTTCGTGTCAGGCACAGGGTAGGATCAGGTTTGGAGCAGAGCAACAAGGGAATGAAGTAGTTCATGCAGTGGGCAGAGAGCAGATCATATAACTCTTCCTGAGGATGGTAATGTATTGACTTAATGGAACTGCTCACAGACAGGCTGTGTGTTAAATTTTGCTATCTTTAACTACAGCAGTTCCCATCACAGGGGACGTTTGGAATGACAAGGAAAATGCCTCACCTGGACAGGGCTGTGCTGAGTGGGATCAAAAACAGTTTGCTGTGGTGGACAGAAATAATCTCAGCTTGGGTTGTTTTACTTTAGTAGTCTACTCTTCCTCTCTATGAGGAAGAAGCTGTGGTTTTTTCCTGCCACAGTAGTGGTTGTAGGTTATATTCTGTTCCTTGGGTGGGAAATGTTTTTTAGCATGAAGCTCATCAGCCATGTTTGGGTCCCAGATCTCACCTTACTGCAGTTGGTGGTTCCACTTACTTTTGCAGCAAACAGAGCTCCCCACCTGAGTAATGAATAATAAACATGAAACTCTTACTTCAAGGAGAAGTAATGTAAGGA
The DNA here is from genome assembly GCA_013400415.1 of Scytalopus superciliaris. NCBI lineage: Eukaryota > Metazoa > Chordata > Aves > Passeriformes > Rhinocryptidae > Scytalopus > Scytalopus superciliaris. The sequence goes on from VXBX01004084.1 coordinate 470,149, forward strand.
AAGTACTTGAATTATTTAGACAGCCTAAAACAAATACCAATGTCAAAGCAAATAATTTTGCTGAAGATTCTATTCAGAGGCATATTTAAACACTTTCCCACAGTATGGTGTATTTATTTTTCTTCTGAACAAGCATTACTCATAGTTATTTTAATTTGATACACTTTCATACCTGTAATTCTTTACTGTTAGTACTGAGAATGCTGTGTGCTGCCACAACTTGGCTTAGCATCCTGCATTGCTGCAGCACTGTTTGAAAGCCTAATCATGGTGCAGGGAGAGAGGACTGAAGAGAGGTTTGTACTGCAAATCCAAGGTTCTGGTAAAGGCTGAGCTGTGGTACTCCTGGCACTGTTCAGTGTATATTTTCAGATATGCTGCCACATAGATCATCTTTCCCTGCCTCTCCCCAGAAAGGCACTGGCAGGTTTTTAGCAGCTGCAGCCTGGAGCTGTGCTAGCAATAACCTCTGCCATTGTCCTCTTTCAGTCGAGACAGGCTCTTTCTGGAAAGGTGTTCTCTAATTCAGCTGATTGTCATGGGACCAGGCACAATAACTGCTGTGTGAAAGCCTGTGGCTGGTAATGCACAGAGTCATGCTGGGGGATGTCAGGAGGTTCTTCTGGGCTCTATAACCCCTACATTTCGCTGGCCATTGCACCATCACTTTCCTCTGGCTGAATTTCACCACTCTCTGAAGCAGAAGTAGTGGTGTTCCACCTTCGGAGTCTGGAGTTACTGAGAAACACTCCAGTTTGACTTAGGTAGGCATTGGTTCTTTGTGGGCACGAGCACCTTCCCACATCTACAAGACTGGCCACCTCCTGACAACAGCATTTCTCTCTCCAGAGGTCCTGGATGAGTTGTATGTAAGGACTGCCTGTGGTTGTGCCCCTCTTGGAGTATGTCAGTGACAAGATAAATGAAAAGACTCTCAGTGTCTTGCAGTTTACAGAGCGCTTGTGCACTGTTGTCCCCCTGTCCTGGTATGAAAGGCTTCAAATGAACTGGCACTGGTTCTTTGGTTTCCATCTCCAAGATGGAGGCTGTTGCGTTCCAAAGTAGAACAGCTGTGGGCATGCTACACTGCCTGACTACTGGCTGTGTGCTCACTCCCTTGGTGCAAGCATCTTCTGTCTACATTCTTCTGCAAGCTGTGAAGTGCCTCTTCAGCAAAGCTTCCATCTTGTGCTCATTCTAGTTTACTGTAATTTAAGTGAAACTTATTTCCTGTAAGGTTAAGTAAGGTAGACAGTGAGTAGGTGAGGAGTGAGGTCTGGAGCTGGAGTCTGATACTCTGTGCTGTAAAGAATTGTGATGGCCCCACGTTCCAGCAGGATGCTGAAATATTTAAACAGCAAAGCAGGAGATGGTGCTCAGCATAGTCTGTGATGGGAACAATGTCCTGGAGTAAAGCTCAGGTAAAGCAGGTATGATATAATAGTAATAAAAAACCCACTGTTGTCAGCACAGAGCTGATAACCAATGTTGAAGTGGTCTGTGTACAGTGAAAACCAGAATGTGAAGTGTTGCTTGGTTTAAAACCAGCAAATCATCTGTGAACTCAACTTTCAATCAGAATCCAGATTTGAAGGGATATGCAACCAGATTGGTTGCCATTCATGTTGAACTAACTCACTCTGCAACTGATATGAGAAGAAGGTAACCGATCCTTTCTTTGCCAAGTAAGGTATCCCACTGCAGGAAATCATCTTTCACCTGTCCTTGCTCCCTGTGGTGCTTTGGAAGGTCTTGCTGGAAGACCAGGTAATTCTACCTGTTCTGTAGGAGCCAAAAAGATATCAAGTTAGAGCAAGATTCTTCATTCACAAATCCTCCAGTGTTGGATTTCGTCTGTTGAGGACCATTAGCTAACAAGATTTGTTGTGCAGCTCCGTGGGGCATGGAGCTCACAAAAGCTTTCAGAAACAGTTCAGTTGTTCAGCAGCACTTTTCACACTCAGCCAGGTGGGTGACATTCAGGGGTACCGTGCTTGCCACCTCAGCTGCTGTTTTCAGGCAGTTTGAGAATTGCACCTCCCGAACTTTCCATTTCTTCAGCTGGCTAATTCAATATTAAAAACACTTGGCTAAAGTTACTCGCTTTTCTGCTCATTTGTATGTTGCCCTTTTATCCTCTGGGTTCACCCGTGTGACCAGAAGGTCTGGGACTTAGTTCTCTGGCACATGAATTAAAACCAACTTCAAAGAGGAGTTTCTTAGTGCAGGCAGGGAAAGCTGTGCCTTCCTTTTCCATCCTCTCCCAGGCAGCTGTGCATTGGATGGGACACTCGCTGGTGTTGCACAACACGGTGTTCCTGAGCATTCCAACGCAATCCAGGTACAGAGGCTGCATTTGTTGGGCAGCTTTCCTTAGTTGTCCTTGTTGCACAAACTAGGCTTGCCATTCATGCCAGTAACCTGAATTCTCCAGAAGCAAAAAGGGGGAAAGCATTGAAACTGTTCCTGAAGTTACGCCATTAAAAAGTTTTCCTAGTTGACACAGTGGAATACCTATTTCTTAAGGTTAAAAAAGTCAGAGAAAACCTGCAGTGGGAGAGTTCTGGGTACCATAGGAGAGGCTAATTAGCCCTTTTGGCCCTGATATTTGAGCTGTTTCCCTCGCAGCTCCGGTGCAAAAAATCAGCAGAGCAACCTCCCAAAAAAGTGAAGAGAAAGGTCCTGCTTCTAGTACTCTCCAGGTATCATACACCTGCCTGTTGCTGCTGTCCAGCATCTCACAGCAAAGTTTCTGTTTCACTCTGACAGTACACTAAAGATAGAAAAAAAACCTGCACAGAGTTGCACAAAGAATGAAGTTTCAGGTCTCAAATCAATAAAAAAGGACAATCTACAATGATTTAGAACTCAAGAGAAGAAACCTTTGGTTTCTTCTTGGCTTTGATAGAATATACTCAGAGTAAGCCCTTGCAGGATGTTTCATGGGTATCCAGTACCTGAGCTATCCAAGACTTGAAAAATCAGTAACTAATTTTAACAACAACAAGTGGTAAGGAGAGAGCTCAGTATTACATTGACACTTGTAAACCAACTTGGAAGGGCACCTGAAGGATTCACTTGACACTGGACGGAAGTAAAATCCTTACAGCAGTGAAATCTCCTTGTCACTGGCAGGGCAGTGCTGGTTATGAGCCTGTGGGTTTGTTTAGCAGCCAAAGGCCTAAAGCAGGCATTCTCAGATGAGCATGAAAGGGCTTATTTTGAAAGATCTTGTTTTGCTCAGATAAAGGTTGATGGAATTATTTCAACAAAATCTTTTCCAAATATTGACCTCACCCACTGCTTTCCTTCTGGATTTTACTTCTGGAGCAATTTTGCAGCTGTTGTTGCTAAGCTTCCCAGAATCTGTAGAGGCTGGTGTTGGGAGCAGGAGTGTCATTTGGTGTGCTGTGTGTTGTTCAGGCATGAGAGGGTGAGCAGGTCAGTGGAGAGGCTGCTGGACTTACGTGTCACCTGCAGTGCTGGCTGGGCTGCTGATGTGCTGGGCTCTTATCAGAGAACAAGAAGCAGCTCAGCCCATCTGCCACTGCACATTAATGTGTTGGCTTTGAGAGTTGCTGGTGGAGAACTGTTTCTAAAGCAAATAGCAAAGACCAGACTATAAATAATATTTTGGTTTTAGTGTTTTTATTTGTAAGGATTATCAGTAGACTGACCCAAAAAGAAAAGCCACTGCGTGTCTGCAATACATAAAATAATTCCTAAGTAAACAGGAACAACTTGTATTCAATGATATCCCTTTGAAAATGTAACCAAGCTTCTGAAAAAAGGTACTGCTGACTGTACCTTAGGAGGGTTCTGGAATCACATGTGCTTGTCTGCTCGGTGGACAGGATTTATGAGTACTTGGTAACAGAGTGATGCATGACAGTGGTTGCATCCTGGTGAGTAACTGTAATCTCGTACACATTGTCCAGGCAGGATGAGCAGAGCTGGAAAAAGAGGTTTTTGGCTTCTTTGGGTGGGAGCAGGATAGGAGCAGTTGCTGGCAGCTCTGCTCTGGAAAGTCTGACACTGCCGTCATTTTATGTCTCTGGTGAGATGCTTTTAGGACTAAGCAGTGTTGGGTTGGACACGTATGCAGGAGAGCCCAGAATCTTGCCAACATGAGCCTGTATTGATTAATCCTTAGATCTTTGAATTCCTGTGCATTCAGCTCCTGGACTGGAATACAGGTCCATAGCTGCTTCTCATGGGTTCTTGTGGGAAGCTCCAGGCATCTGCCAGTCCTTATGCACAAAGGACTCTGTGCCTGGACAGCAATTTCGTAGTTTAGCAAATAAGGTACAAGAGAATTCTGTGCTGCAGTTAAGAATAAAGAGCCATCTGTACCTAAAGAAAGAAAATGGAAAATGAATACATGTGTGTGAGTCTGTGTGCATAGCTGTATTTGCTTTTGGGATATTACCTGTGAAATACGCACGGGCATAATCCTGGAAGCAGGTAAATCTGCGTGACCATACCTGGGCATTTGAATACCTTGGCACTGCAGTAACTTCCACAGTGTGCTTCCGTGCCTGCACTGATTTTAGGTGAGAATAGTGCCTTAATTCTCAGAGCAGCACAGCATTTCATCCCCATGGCAGCAGTGAAGAGTAAGAGCTCCAGAGTCAGGCTGCCCCCAAAACACTGAGCTGAGCAGGAGATGGCATCAGCTGGAGCAGGGAGAGGCAGGGCAGGATTTGTGAAGGGAACTAAAACACTCTGGCTGCACCAGCTGCTCAGGGAGAGGAATAGTGCTCCCTGGGAGACTCCCTCCCCAGAGTTAGTGAGAGCTGAGCCGGCCACTCCTGTGGGGCTGGGATCAAATCATGCTGAAGCTGACGATGCAGGAGGAGACCTCCCAGCCAGACTGTCAGCTGGTATAAACTGGCATCCTCCCGTGGCTTGTGTGAGGCTGTGCTGGCTTATTCCAGCTGGGAACCTGGCCCAGAGTGGCCATCATGGCAAACCCGAAGACTAAGGAGACTATAAATGTTCTTTGCTGTTGGAATCAGTGTTTTAGGGATACTTAATACTGAGAAACCGTGGGACCCGTCACTGAGATAATGAGATTGTTTTTAGATAAGTTGCTGAGTCTTTAATGGAAAGGATTTCTTCTTTATGGAAACTGCATGCCAGTAATGGTGATTTTTATTCTTCAGATAGTTACCTCTATGAGGGGTGAGCTTAGCTATGGATGATTTTCAAAACCTAGTCATGAGCCTGTAATTCAGAAGAAGTCTTTCCCCAAAAAATGCGTATGCAGAAGAGAATGTTCTCATGTCTTTAGCACCTACTAGCCATGTTTCTGTATTTATGTTATTTATTCAGCCAAATCTACAATGCGCCTTGCATTTTTTTCCTTCTGTTTGTTGCTGGGATACTGCCTGAAAGCACTCCCTGAAGTATAAATAATGTCTAGCGAGCGTACTGCGAAGCAAAATTCAATACAGGATTCAGAAATGTTTACTAATTTCTGTTAACCTTGGAGCGCTTCTAATGGGGAGAGATTAGCAATGAAATCATTCTCTCAGATCAGAGCTTTGATTCTTATCTGGACGTAATATCCTGGAGAGATATAAACCCAGATTGCCTGGAGATGAGTTGCCTTGACAAGGAAGAGACAAAAAGAACAGGAACAGGGATGAGGACCAGCCAAGTAGAGAGGATGATGAAAATCCACTTCCAAGTTCCACAGGTTTTGTTTCCAGCATTGTCTCTTAAGAGTTTTGAACTCTCCTAGTGGGCCACACAAATACTGCTATTATTTTGCCAACAATTTTGTATGTGTTTGTTGTGTAATGTTTTTTTTGCAATTTTTCTTCCTTTAGATGCTATTAAGCCTTTAAAGCAGGTGGGTGTCAAGTGACAGTATTTGTACACCTAAGTGTATACTATATCATTTTTTTCTAAACGTTATATAAAAAATGAAATAGCTTGCTCTGGAGCAATAGCTGTCTGTGTTGGACACAGTTAATAGTTGTCAGTTGATCACTAAGCTTTTTTTGCAGGGAGAGCAGCTTCCAGATAGGGAAATACTCTGGCTTATGGAGATTTGTGAAGATCGGTGTATTCTGCTGCTTGTTTTCACCCAATTTCCATTTTGCTCAGGAGCAGCAAGAAGATTGAATTGTCATGCCTGAGTGATTTTGGTGTGGCAACAGTGCATCTTCTGTGTTCATGGTCAAACTGGAAAAAGGAGAAAATGGTGCAAAAGGAAAGAAGGGAAAAAGGAGGGTGGGAATCTCTCTTTCTCTTACATATGAACATAGATGCCATTCAGATGGAGGAGAAAAGAGGGAGAGGCAATGAAAATAATTCCAGCTTCTAGAAAAGCACATTAACACCCGTAAAAAAGAGTTTTCTGCATGGAAATGAAAAGAAGTGTTTTCATGACAAAATTTCACAGCAAGCGTGTTAAGTGTGTACCTGTGCACTGTGTTTGATTTGAGCTGGACTTTTAAGGGTTATTCATCAGGGAGAGAACCAAGTACATTTTATGGGCAACAAATGAAACTTGGGAATGTAGTTCAGTTTTTGGGGGGTGACTTCCCTGCAGTGGGGAGTTCAGGGAGCATGGGAAGTAGTACAGGTCAGCAGAACCCGTTTTGGCTGGAATGCAAACCATCAGAAACCATCATTTCTTCTGAAACGTTCCACGAGTTTTCCTGTAGCTCTGTCCTGGGGGCCTTCCTGGCAGGTGTTCCAGTCCTGCCGTTAGCAAGGACATGCTGTTACAAAAGTCATGTCAACTTTCCTGTTAATCTGGGACTTGTGTAAACTGAAACCTGAAACCAGGTGGAACTGACCCAGTTTCAGTAATAAGTTGATATTCTGGCCTGATTTGCAAGAAGATTCCCAAAGGTTTTGTGCTGCTTTGGTTTCTGATGTCACAGCCTGCAGGTTCATCTGGAGCCCAAAGCTGGATTGTGCCTGGGACTTGGTGTGGAGTTGCTGGAAGGCCAGCCTGGATGTGGCAAAAGGAAAACATGTGAACAGACCTTTCTGTTATAAAAATCCCTGTCTTCTGCCTCTCAAACTGCCCCTTTTCCTTGCCTTTTGGTTGCATTGGCACTCAGAAGCCCGTGTGAGTCACAGAGAATGTATCTGGAAAGGACTTGGAGGGCAAGGTAGTTGCCACTGACCTAAAGTCCCCTTTAAAGAAAAACATTGAGATACTTTCTGAAATGATGGTGTTACTGAAGGGAATCTCTTGGTTTGATTGCATTTCTTCCACCTTGTGAGGCAGTTGCCAAGTGTTGCAGGACAGCTCAAGGCTGAATGGTTCTGCTCCCACTAATACCTGCAGCAGAGGTAACGAGGTTGGCAGGCTCCGTTCTGCTTGGTGTGTGGGCTGCTGCTCCCTCTGTTCCAGCATCTCAGATAAAAACTGGAGGGAAACCAGCTAGCTCTTCATGATTCATGTTATGCAAATTGTCAAATGGGATAAAAATAACTATTTCCTATTACGTTCTAGAACAATCCACAGCAAAACCTATCTTGCCTTACTCTTACAGGGAGAAATTCTGTTTTTGTGGTGTGGATGGAGGCAGGTGTGATAATGAGTTTTCAGTTTTTAATGGTGGTGCTAAGGGGATGTGTAAGAACTTTACCCTCCTTCAGGAGAAGAGCGAAATGTTATGTGATTTCTCTGGCATTTTAGATTAATAAATCATCCTTTTCATCTTGTTGGTGACTAACTATAAAAAATTACTAGAGAATTTACAAGAGCAAGAAAGAGTGAAGAGGAAAGACAAGGGTGATGATTAACCAGATCCATAACTATTGTAAGCTCTGGCTTAAAAACAGTGATAATTAGGAATTGGGAAGGTAATTTTGCTAGATCCAACATTAATTTCTTCCTTAGAAACATTAGTTTTTCCTTTGTGCTCAGACCCACTCGCTTCAGCAGCAATTTTCAGAGCCCAGATCCTTTTGTGTTCTGGGCTAAGCAGCTGTCTCTAGATGTCCCTTGAACATTCATAATATTACTATAATCAACCTCTCATTCTCCTTGAGGCTTTGCAGAGCTCTGATCATGTCAGCTAAGACACTCTGCATTATGGTTAAGTGGATAATCATTTGTATATTTATTTACTCTGAGAAAGTACACAAACAATGCTAGCCCTTGTCACCTGTCAGGTGCTGTGGGAGAGGGACAATTCAAACAGTGCCAGCAAAAGTTATTTCACAGCTATGGGCAAAAAAAAAGACAACAAAATTTGGAGGGGGGGGAAAAAACCCTGATTTTACTCCAGTGCTGTAATCAGTAACTAATTACACCACGGCCAGTTTCCAGCTGTGTTGACTTGATAAGTTGCACTTGGCCCAGCGCTCAAAAGCTATCTATGGCTTTAAAGCATTCAATCCCCTGCATAACATATTATCTAATTAGTATAGTCAAGGGCTTAGTCAATTAAAGATAACCGCAGAAAAGGAGTAGAACCCGGTGCAACAAAGGGCCGTGTGCTGCGAGAGCCTTGGGATGGGCTGTGCATCGCTCCACGGCAGCGGCACACAGGGCTCGGGTTCGCTCGCTGCAGTCCCCAGCAACCCCGGCGATTAGGCTGCTGTGACTCAGACAGAGCTGGGAGCTGGCAGGATGCCTGTCTGGGAGCAGCCTTGCTACATACGGTGTAGCATTTCACAAACACAGACACATCCCCATTTTGCTTTGTTCTTTCCACTGAATTCCCACCAACCTGTTAAGCAGAGCCTTTCAAATGTGCGGCAGCGCCCAGCAAAGTGGCAGTAAGGCTTTGGCAGCCGAGCCAGCAGCACCTGGCACCAGGGCCATCCCCAGGAGCTGGAACCCTCAGCCACAAACTCTGTCACATCTCTTGCTTGGGGGCCTGTTGTTCAGCCCAAATGCCAGCCTGGACGGCAGCTCAAGTGAGGTCAGAATTTCACAGCGAGTGCTGCTGACAATGTGGTAGGGTCTGGGGTCTCTATTTGTCAAACCTTGAACAAGATAAGCTCAGTTCAAACACAGGTTCTTCCCTTTTACTTTAGCATTCCCCTCTACTTTCTGTGCAGCGTACACAGCTCCATCCATACCTGCTGCAATTGCTTCCCTTTTTAAGGAAGCTTTTAGTGCTACTGGGCAGGCCAGAATGGGGAGGGAGGATAGAGAGGGGACAGGGACAAAAAAAGCCCAAAGCCCAAATTGTGTTCAGTATTTCTTGAAGCTTAGCAGGTTCAGTTGTCCCACAGAGGACAATCTGAAGTGTAAATTCATGTATGTGCTTCATAATGGGGTGGGTAAGGCCAGTCTGTGTTTTATATGGGCTGAAGCCAAATGATTATTTTTAGTTTTTAGTGTTTTCCTTTTGTAATACTTTATTTTTTAGTATTTTTAATAATGGCCACGTGCATTAGTGCATTGCCTGCCAAAGGTGTTGAGAAAGCTTTCAGGTGGGGAAAAGTTCCTGCCTCCTGACTTGTGGCCTTCATGGCGTTAAAAATGCTCCAGCTCCCCTGTCAGTCACTTGGACTTCAGTTTTACCGTGTGAGCTCACATAGCAACACCTGTTTGCTCAAGGTGGGAAGGCAGCGAGCTGATATGCCTGCAGGTAGGGCCTGGCTGCCTGCCTGCTCTCCAGGGGAAGGGCTTGCATTTAATTATAACATAGGTCAGGCAGCGCAGGCAGAACCGCCGTTGGTAGGAAGCTGCAGGAAGCAGCGCCCTGGCGGAAATAAGCCTGTACTTGTGTGCTGGGCAAAACGTGCTCTCGAGCTCGGGGGAGTTTGCCTCGGTATGTTAACGGCTCAGTTTACCCGGCTCTGCCCCTGGGAATTTTGGAGCCTTTTGTATTCTTGTGTTGCTCTTGTTCCCTCCCACCCCAGCCTGGAAATCCCGTGGCCGTGGCTGGCGCGTGTGGGTGCCGGCGGGACAGCTGGCTCTTCCCCTGCACAGAGATTAGCAGGGGAAGGTTTAGCGGGAGCCCATTGTTGTCTGGGGAGCAGCATCCTGCCGGCCTCGGGTGCAGGTGCTTCCTCAGCTCCCCCTGCCACCTCGCAGGCGTGTTTTTGGGGCACGAGCCTGCAGTGCCCTGGTCCCCTGCACAGCTGGCACTGCCACAGCCACCTTCTGCCCTGGCACTGTAAAACCTGGCTGAGGCAGCTGAGCAGTCCTTCGTGGCCAAGTGTGGATGGTGCTGAAAGGACTGAAGGCTGGCTTTCAGTAGTGTTTTAGGCTCTGCTGGAGGTGTCCTGTAGTACCAGAAGTCTTGTGTAAATACAGCTCTATTGAAATAAAGGGGTGCACTGAAACAGACCTGTAAAAGCCCTCCTGCATCAATACAACAAGGACTAGAGCTACGGAGGTGTCTTCAGTAAAAGAGCAAAGTTAAGAGCCATAAATACTTTAAGTGTATTTATGACCTCTGGAGCAATGTGCCAGGCGTTTTCAACAGTCCATGTGTTTTTGGAAAGCCCAGCTTCAGCTGAGAAGTGTCAGCTTCCATCACTTTTCCCTAAATTGGCAGTGTTCACGGTTGGACTTTGTGCACGTTTGTTCCCTGGTGTGCTGGTAATGCTGGTTGAATTTCCACCTTGTGCTGAGCAGGACCTTGGGCTGCAGCGAGTCAGGGGAGTGGGCTGAGCTTCTCCCACAGAAATTGTCCTCACAGAATTTACTATATGACTTAAACCTTGTGAAATGACAGTATCCAAACAAAGGCAACATTTTGAAATGTTTAATGAGGGGATGGAGTGGGAGGAGGAGAGAACATGGATTCCAGTGGAAAGGAATTTGGAAATGCAAGAGAAGAAGAAAAAAGAAAACATTTGTGTGAACGTTATCAGCAGTTTTAAAAATGAACAGGCAAATGTTACATACTGAGAATATGAATGTGGAATTGACCTTTTAATTTAATGATGAATAAGTGAGGGCTGGGAGCTTATGTCCCTGAGGGAAAACTGACATCCTCTGTCTAATACCATGTGCAGGAACTGACTTCTGGTGTCTAGTCCTGCTGCTGCTGTGAAGGTTCCTGCTTGGGCAGGGTATGAGGTGCCAGTCAGCTCGGCAAGGCATCCTCGTTTACGTGAGAGCCCTCCCCCTCAGTGCACTGCCCGTTAATCTTGCAGTAATACCCAGCACACTGATAACTGGGCAAGGAGCCACACACACAGGGCATGTCAAAATCCTCAATATCAGCAAGTAACATAAACCGAAGTGACAGGAATTGGCTGTTTAAAGAACCTTTCGACAAAGCTTTCGTTTGTTCTCGGTGTGCTGGAGCGTACATCTCCCCGCGTCCCCTCCTCGGCTGCTGCTAAATACTGAATGAGCGCTTCTGTGTGCGTGCGGCGCTTGTGCAAGCGGACAGCCGCGCAGATAAATAGCGAAGTGCCCTCCTTTTCATGTGATAGTAATCTGAGACTTTTCCGTTACATGAGGCTCTTAACAAAAGGTTGTAATTCCAGCAGCCTCGCTCGGGAAGGTACCACCGTGTGCCGAGCGGTGCCGGGAGCGCGGTGCCGGGACCCCGCGGGCACCGCTGCCGGGCGCGGCGGAAGGACTCGCTGGGAGCTGCAGGAGCCGGCCCGTTCTTCCCCTGCTCCGCCGCCCCTTCGCCTTGGTACGGCCTGCCTTCCCTCCACCGTGCCGTATGGTAATCGAGTGACATCAGCCCGCGCCCGGGCGGCTGCTGATTATATTACTAACCAGCAGGAAGGTCTGAGGTGTGCGCGGCTCCTGGGAGCGCCGGCCAGGGCGGCAGCGCGTGGCTCCATGCTGCCTTTACTTTGGGCTGAATCGCACGCTTGCTTTTATTTTGCTGCGTTTTGCCACAGCCAGGCAAGCATTTGAACAAGATTCGAGCACTTGAAAGTTGCCTGTTGTGGAGCTGGGGAAAAAAAAAAAAATCCACCCTCCTGGTGCTTTAAGTTTGAATCCATTACAGAGAGCTTACTGCCAAGCCACGCTGCTGGATTTTGAACCGAAGCTGTTATTTACTTAGGGCTCAGAGGGAGCATTTTCGCTCCGGACTGGAGCCAAACTGCTCAGGAAGCTGGGATTTACCTGCATGTATGGTAAAGAAGCCAGTGGTTCCTTTATGCTGCACTTCATCGTATCCCTGCGTTACCTGTAAATGGAATTACAAAAATCAACCAGTATGCCCGGGCCGTTGTCCCCAGGATATGCAGCTCAGGTGCCGTATAACTATAACCAGTTAGAAGGAAGATTCAAGCAGTTACAAGGTAAGCCTGTGCGGGTTTTTGGGAGGTGTTGCCAGGCTATGATCCCCATAAACATGTTAGTCTGGGCTTGTGAAAATTGCAACAAGGTGAGAGAGACCAGGAGTGGTGCTGTGGGAAAAATCTCTGTTTTTTCGAGGGATACTTTCTGCCTTTTCTCACTTGGAAGGTGTCCTGAGTCTTGCACAGTGTGAGGTGTGTGTCCAGCCTCTGAGCCACTCAGCCTTGCAGACGGGGGCTAACCCAGACCAAGCTGCTTAGAACAATAAAGGCGAGAGTGGGGAAGCAGTCTGCTACTTATTTTATCCTTAAATAAAATCCAGTCGGAACTCTGGATGTCAGCCATAAACCCTAGCTGTGTTTGGGGGCAGTTTGCAGTGCGAGGTCCCTTCCTAGCCCCTGTGTATCTCCTGTAAGGGTGGATGGCTTCACTTTTTCTAATGAAGAACAGTTGCATAATTCCCAAACGAATTAGTTTGCTTGCGCCATAGATCTCACAGAAAGCACTTTAACATTCTCATACTTCTTCATTTTGGATTACTCTGCTTTTAGACAGGGAGAATGTCCTTTAAGGTTTCCCCACAGAATCCTCTGTCTCTGAGAAGCAGAGGTTTCTGCTGGGGAATGGCCGTGTGCTCTCTAAAGGGAGGGTTAGGCCTGGGCCCGGGCTGCAACCCCCCAGCGTGAGTGAGCAGTGCAGGGGGGAGGATCGTGCTCAGCAGCTCTGCCCCAGGCAGGGTAGAACAGGCTCTGCTGTTTCTCTGTGTAAGACATCCCAGGGAAGAATGAACTCCAGCATTGCAGTTGCAAAATAAAAAAGAATTCTTCACCGAAACCAAACCTCCTCTTCCTCTAGATCCATGTGACTCCATAGATAATCCCAGGGCAGCAAAGTGCAGCCCTTCTGTGCATGTTTCTTATTTCACTCTGGTCTGTGTGGCAAGTGTGGCCTGTGGTTCCTGTCAGAGAGGGAGGAAGAGCCTGGTTAGTGCAAAGAATGTTCCTATTTGCTGGCTTAAGGAAGGAGGGGAAAAAAAATCTTTCATTCATGACACTTTGTCTTATAACCTGGTGCAGCAACGGCTACATAGTGTTTGTAATGAGACAAAATGACAGCATCCTAAACACTGGGTACAGAGACATTCGTGGGGCAAGGCATGGAAAACCCAGGCTCCAAACTTGCACACGAGGGAGTAGTTACAGGCTTTATCTTGGACATCTGTCAGATCTCAGGCTGTGGTACTTGTGTTAAAAAGAACGAAGTAAGTTTGCAGCACTGGGGAAAAAAAAAAAAAAACTGGGAAAAAACAAGCCTGGCTCATGCCTCTTTCTTTGCTGGTTAAGTTAGCAATCTAAAGAAGGCAGATTTTATCATTTTCAGGGTCACTGCTTCAGGAATCCATTATCTGTGTGTTTACATCACAGTGAAAGAGGAAAGCAGACCTCATTGTTGAGAGCAGAAAGTGAGTTTTCCCCTCAGTGGAATGCACTGTGTTGATTTTAAAAAAAAAGTTAAAAAAGAATGCAGCGTTCTCCTTAAACATATTGCAATTTCCTCCAGTAGAAGAGATAAAACACAGTGAATTCTCTGCAGTTGTAAGGAGGGATTTTGCAGCAGACCATCCTGTAGCTGTTTACTCACATCGAAGACTTGGAAGTGAGTGGTGCCAGTGATCCTGTTCAGGGTGGAGCTTAGGTGCAGGAAGTGTTATAAATTATGCACTAGATACTCCATGAAATTCTAAATAACCATACGGAATACCTGGTGTGCTACCTGGGAGTGGCTTCACTCTGCTGGCACAGAAGATGTCTTTCCTTGGATTAATGACTCTTTACTTGAAAACTATCTACAAAGGTTTTATTTTGGGATTGTAAAATTTGGAAGTGATTGTTGCTGGAAGGCTCTGGTGCAAATATTCAGTGTTCTGTGGCACTGAGCATTGCTCGGGCACCCAGGCTCAAACTAGTAAGAAAAAGCTGAATATATGTAATATTTTTAACTTACAGATTTATCACCAGTTTTACCTTTTCCACTATGGACATGTACACACAAGTGAAACAGAGTGCATTTCAAACCTTCTTCAGGCTCTGGTGAAAAGCAGGGAAGCTTTCCTGCCTTGCTACTTTTGTGTTTTCCTCCATTGTAAGTGTTTTACCACTCCTGCCTCTGGTAGGATGGTTCTCTAGGGAAGCACCACCCAGGTTACCATAACCTCTGCCCATACTGAATTTATCCCTTTTGTCAGGGTTCCTGCAGTTACCACGTGAATCCCCAGCTTTGCAGTACGTTATAGCAAGGCACTGTTCAGATCCAGTGAATGTTGAGTTTTCTTCAAAAGAAGCACTTGGGAGCATATTGTTTTGTCTAAAATAACAGAGCAAGTGCTCAGAGCCTGTACAAAGAGAAGTCTGAATCAGCAGTGAGTAGGAGACAATTTTCTCTGATCTCCTCTTTCCTGAGTTAGACAGTACATTAGGCTTGGCACAGGCATCTTCATATGAGGAGAAGGAGCCAGCCTAATTCTGCCCCAAAATGTTACTGACACAGTAAGTTCAGTTCATACATGATCCCCGTGGCACACCTGCATTCCACCTCTCTTAAATGCCTTGAAATGATGGTTGTAAGGAAACTCTTGTTCAACTTGATGATGGTTGTGAGGTGATTAAAGCAGGTTTTCCAGCCCAGTCCCACGGGGGGCATGGAGCCAGTGCAGGTGTGGGACTGGACTGGGGGGACCAGACCGGCTCCCTCTGCACGTGGGAAGGGTCACCTTGTGGGGAATTCCAGCTCCCGTTTGCCTTGATGGGCTGGAGTGAAGCAGGATATGGCAGAAGTCACTGCTAGGAGCGAATCGAGGCTGTCTTTGGATCTAAAGAAACCCTGAAGTCCTGTGTATGATAATCCAGGAGTTTAGCATGCTCAGGCCTTGTGCCTGTGAGAATGTCAGTGCAGGTGTGGGGAGGAAAATGCTGTAGCCAGTTGTGTTTCCTTTATTAAGTTTCAGTAAGTTCCTATTATGGTTAGTTCACCCAGTCCTGGAATGATAAGTGAGCGATACTATCAGTGGTTGCTATCATCCTAAACCTAGGTGTGGAGTTTTGGTTCTCATGGCCACTCGTTCAGTGTGAAGGGATCATGTTGCAGGGCTGGAGCTGCTCTCGGCAAGTAAAGACAGAACCCCAAAACTCGTTTGTGGGAAACGCGTTGCCATGGAGCTTGTGCAGGTTATGTCAGTGGAGAAGATTCATCCTGCTAAGTTGAGGAATTAATGAAATTCAAACAGATATGTTATTATAAACAAGTTGTCATCTGTGCTACTTGAGTGTGGCATCGGCTGGGCACGGTTGTAGGAGTTGGCAGGAAAAGGTTAATGCAAATCAGGAATTTGGAAGGAGATCCCTGGAGCTGTATCCCCTTCCACCAGGAAGGCAGTGGTGTCGGTGCACAGGGAAGCAGCTTTCATCACTGCTCAAGGGCTCCTGCCCACCTGCTTAGCAGGACAGCAGGGTATTTATTAACGTCCTGGCATTTAGGAGCTCGGGGACTTTATCAGCTCCCGTGCCAGGTCGTTGGAAAGTCGGAGCTCAGCTCCGAGGCTGTGCCTGAGGTGTGAGATTTCCAGGGGTAATTACAAATGTGAAATCCGGGGGGATGGGGGCGAGCTAGATCAGGACTCCTGATAAGCCCCAGAGGAAAGCCAGCTTTCAAAGGAGCTTTGTCGTGTGCCCTGCTGTGTGGGACATTTTGGTTTTGGTCATTTTTGTTATGCTGCATTTCAGGTTGCAAATTGGGCTTTTTTAGTGAGAGCCTGGTGTATTTTGGTGACCAGGCTGCCTGGGAGGAAGTGCCTTTATTTTGAGCCATGTTAGAAAGAATACGTTTGAAAAACTGGACATGGGACTAAGCCTGCCGGAAAGGTGAGCTCTCTTTCCCACCAGAGGTGTTTAAGATCAGCTCTAAACCTTGTTACATGGGGATACAGATTGGCACTGCAACTGTATTTTGGGTGTCTGGGGCAGATCCCCTGCCTCTGATAGCAGTGCCTTTCAGCAGGGGAGCTCCTTGGCTGGGATCCTTTGATCTGCAGTGACCAAGTAGTTTTGCTCTGGGTTCCACTTCGGCATAGGATGCAACACACACCACTTCTGTTTGTGAGTGGTCACTGGTAATAGTATCACCTCCATAAGATATGGATCTGTATGTGTAGATTGGTTCTCATCCAGGCTGCAGGACAACAGGAAGATTTTCCTCGTTTTCTGTTCCTGAGCAGGGTCTTCCCACAGCTTTTCCTGCAAGGAAAATCTTCCCCCCAAATCCCTGCCTATGCCCAAGGATAAACCGGGAGCTGCCGCTGCCAGCAGAGAGGTTAGCAGGAGTTGCAGTTCTGTCCTGCACTGGGACATAGACATGTTCTGTGACACCAGGGTCCTTGAGGGGCTGTGGGTGCCCTTTGAGCAGCCAGTTTCAGCAGTCACCTTCCTGCTTCCAGGATTTACCTTGCAAAGGCTTTGATTCCTGGGAGCAGTGCCCTGCAT
This sequence comes from Scytalopus superciliaris, assembly GCA_013400415.1. NCBI lineage: Eukaryota > Metazoa > Chordata > Aves > Passeriformes > Rhinocryptidae > Scytalopus > Scytalopus superciliaris. The sequence continues at coordinate 486,892 of VXBX01004084.1, forward strand.
GGCTCCAGGCAGTGATTACTGACCTGGGGCACCCTACTTTGTCTACCAAATGGGGCACTGGCATTTCTTGTCATGGTAATTTCTGGTAAAGGCCAAATGCAGGAAGGCTGAATTTCATTCCACATGAAATGTGTCTGTTCATGCAGCTGGTTTACACTGATTTTTGGCTTTTTCCCCCTACCTTCTCAAATCCACCAAAGTTGCCAATATATTTCTGTTCTGTGGCAAATTTTGCTTGATTTCCTGCTGTCTGCAACACTGCAAAGCCTGCATGTGTCACAGCTTCAAACTTCTTGTTTGGGTGAACACCTGAGCACAGGCTACATGGTTGGAAACCCTGTCACAAGGGTTTTAAAGGGATCTCAAACTCACTTGAATGCACATTTCTGTGATAGCTGGTCCCTTATCCTTTCCAGGGCAAAGATTCCTGCAAACATACCTGTGTTCTTGACTCGGGTTTTGGGCAAAAATTTACCTTTTCTGGTCATGGAGTTTGGTACTTGTGAAGATAGAGAAGGCAAGTTTAAAGAGCTCAGGGTAAGGTATTTCTGCTCATGTGGTCAGTGTTGATACAGGTTGAAAAGTAAACATTTAAATTGGATTTGGCTCCTCACTGAAATAACATCAGTGAACGTTTACAACTCTGAGCTGTTGGCTGGATGTTCTGTAGTCTGTTCTCTTCAGTTTTCTTTTAGAGTACATTTGTAGTACTTGAGTGTTTAACTGTGTGTGTAAGAAACTTGATTTGAAAGCAAACAGAATTCTCCAGGTACTGTGGCATAGTTTTATTTCAAAAAGGGTAATCCTGGCGCACTTTCTGTGGCTCTGACATCATGAAGTAAACAAAGCCTGTCAGCAGATATTTTCACAGGGGACAGTGAGGAGATTTGAATACCCTGCGGGTGCTTTGTGGGCAGTTAAAAGCAGTAAAATGATTTGTGTGATGCTCGTAACTGGTGTAAATCCCTGTAGCTCTGTGGATCGGGGAATGCAGTGCAGGAACCAGCCCTTGGGTGTTTCTGCATTCCACATCTCCAAGAAGCTCCATGTCATAGACCATCCCACTGTTTTGTAGGCATCTTGTAACCACCTGAGAGTACAGGCTTCTATTCCAAATATTTTTCCTATCCAAGAGCCCTATTCAAATAGACTGTGGGTTTTGCCATTATCTTCTGTGGAAAGTTGGGCAATAAAGAAAGCCTACGGACAGAGATGAAAGTGGTGATAAAACACCAGAACAATGGTTGTCTCCCATTCCGGAGCTCTTTCCCAAATTGCAGTTGTGATTTCCTCCTTTTCCTTTGGTTCTTTCATCTTTCTGGTTTCTGTTGGGTGCTTGCTTTGACTATTAAAGTGGAGGAGCTGCTATCTAAGCTAAGTAAAAATGGTAAAGAAAATCAAATTACAGTGGGATTCACAAAATCCCCATTTTCTCTGCTGTGAAATCCCAGCAAAGGGTGTGGGGTTTGGTAACTGCACCCCTTCTGCTCAGAGTCTGAATTTCATGAGTATTTGATTACCTACAGCTCTGAAGGTCTTTTTGTTCCTGTTTAAGTTGAATTGGGAAGTATCAGCTATTAAGTGGCAGGGTATGATAATGACATTTCTTTGCTCATGTGAAAATGAATCATCTTCATTGAATAGATGGGTTTGGGTAAACTGTTACACCAAATATTGGGAACTAGTCCCTGTTAACTTTGAAAGCTGTGGTGAAGGACATAAATAATGTGTTTGAGAATCTGCTTTGCTCTTTCCACAAGAAATCGAATCTGAAATTTCATTTGAAAGTTTATATCTGGGCCTGGCAGGTACTGGCCTTTATCCCAGGGTGATTGTCTGAGTGAAGTGACATAAGGACACCAAAGTTTAAAGTTGTTTAATGAGTATTAGTTAACAACTCCCTTCCCAACGAGTCCTTTCAAAGTAAAGGGTCATTTGTGGAGAGTAAGAAACTCGTGCATTACTCTGCTATATGCATTTTCAGGAGCAGTGAGCAATTTTCGGCTCCCATGCCCTCCTTAATTACATGAGGCTCACTGCTCCTGAAAATGCATATAGCTGAGTCCTCACATTTCTGTCAGAGGAGAAAAGGCCAGAGGGATGGGAAAAGACCAGAGGGATGGATGGGGAGCATTCGTGCCTGTGACTTCTGCTGTGGAGCCCAAGGTCACGGTGGCCGGGAGAGCCCACGGTAACACAAAAGCCCTTGTCCAGTGGCTGCTGGAACGAGGGTATCCCGGGCTGAGAGCCTCCTTTGTTGGGAGAGAACTACTGTAGCCAAACTAATATTAACCAGGCTGGGAGCCGAGCTCAATGCCCCAGTGTTCAGGAGAAAGGAGCTTACAGAGAAAGGCCCTTCAGTGTGAGGGGACAGCACAGCCCCACAGACACGCAGGCAGCCACTGGTCATGGGCTGGGGGCCACGGCTGGGCCTTTTCAAAGGCCTGTGAAAGAGCTGCCATTACCAAGTGGCCTTTTCACAGGATAACTAGAAGTGCTGATAATTCAGTGTTCAGTCAAGTTGGGTTTGTGCAGAAAAATATAAAGCACAGGCCCAATTACACGTACACAACAGACTGACACTGGATGGGGTCATGTTGCTGTTTGGTGGGAATCAGTAACGTGCACAATCCTGCACTGGTTTTAGTAAAACTGTATTGGGGTGGGGTGGTTATAAATGTTTCTTATATTCTGTTCATATGGGCAAACAGCAAAAGTATCATCCCAAATGGCATTGTAAAGGAGGCATATTTGATGTTCCTTGTAGAGACTTCAAACATCTCTGCCTTGGGTATTGCCAAAGTGGCCAGGCCTGTGTTTCAGAGGATTGGTTTGGGGTTGGGGTTAGATTGTGTAAGTTCTCTTGTCTGTTTTAGTTCAGTCAGAACTGAGTTTTCAGGTAGAATAGCTGGAGAATTGCTCACCACAGTCAGTGCAGAAGGCATGGTGGCAAGGTACAAACATGATCTGTGTGACCGCAGCGCTCTAATCACAAGCAAAGGGCTGACCTTATGCCTCCAGAGATTAAACAAAACAACATGTGGTCACAAAGAGATTTAGGAGTTTATCTGAAGAGAATAAATGCTGGCTGCCCAGATTTTTCTTGGAAAAACCCCTATGTTTTAAGAAAGATACTTAAATTTCACTTAATGGCTTGGCATTTCTTCAGAAAACCAGCCAATATGCAGTGCCCTCTTCTCAGATAATCTAAACCAAGGCAGCCCCGTTGAAGGAACTGCACAACAGCACAGTGCTGAGGGATTTGGTCGCTCAAATCCAGGCCTGCTCCTACATTTTTCTCAAATAACAACTGCTCCTTGGTTTCAGCTTCTCCGTGCTAAGAGCATATGCTGGGTTCAGCTTTCTCCTTCCAAAAATCCCCAGAAGTCCAGTTCTCAGTGCCCATTTTGTCCAGGCAGTGTTTCCAGTTTTTGTAAATATGATCTGATTGTGATTTGGTTCCAGGAAAAAAGAGAAATGGAAACCCAGCCATCTCATCTGTAGTCAACCAACTACGGTTTGCTCTGGGTAATAATTAATTCTACATCTAGTTTAGTATCTTTCCACAGTTATTTCCAGGGTAACTAGACTTTGGTAGAGCAACGACTGCTTTTTTCAGGGTGTGCCTGGCAATATAATGCAAGAAGTCGCTGCAAAGTGTGGGATGTGACTGTGCCTTGATTGCAGTCTGAGTAAGAGCCATTAGGGAATGGCAGTTAGGTATGGCTCTGAATAAAGAGGGGAGGTGTCTGGGAGCAGCAGATATTGGTTGTGCTCTGAACTTCTGACCTTTCTGTTAGTCATGACAGGGAGTTCAATAACTTGGGTTAACTCTGCCTTTAAGTGCTGAGTGTCTCATGTTCTCTAAATAAAAGGAATTCCCTGGGACGCAGTGTCCGTACCCACTCCCACCTCTGAGTCAGGGGGCTGTGCTGTGCCCCCACGTGCTGGGGCTGAAGGTGCTGAAGAAAGCCATGGCACATGTGGATGAAGTCTGATCGGATTCAGGCTCTAATCTCGAGCCCAAAACAGAAGGAAAGGACATTGGGAACTCTTTTAGCTGTGGCTGTGGGAACTGCATCTGCTTTCTCAGAAGGGAATTGTCTCCCATTTGCTCCCCGTGTCTTTGTTCACCCTGTGGGGTGTGAGCTGAGTTTCATCCTCATGGCCTCCCCTGGGAACAGGAAGGTGTGTGTTGCTTCCAGCTCAAGGAAGTTGCTTTGGAAAATTGGCAGTGCCTGCAACCTGTTTCCTGCCTGTTCCCAGGGTGACATCCTGGCCAGTGTCACTTGTGCAGGTGCCCTGACAGTCCCTCAGCCTTTGACAGCACATTATATGCTCCTTGCATCTGGACCTGATTGCTCTTAGCTCTTGCCTAAGTCCTTATGGAACAAGCTCACAGGGCAAGACATGGAATTATGGTGCATTTTTTCCTTCAATCCACTGCTGCTCATACATTACTAAGTGCCTCTCTCTCTGCCTCTCCTCCAAAATAAATCTGTCTGATAGTGTATATTATAAAATTCCCACGACATAAACCTTATTTGCTGGCACACTTGCTCCCAACAGTTGACGTGCCCTGGTATTTGCCAGCATGTGGGTGCTAATGATGCTGTGTGCCCTGCGTGCCTGGCGCCAGCCGAGCCCCAGCCAATTCCTCACTGCAGATCCCTTTTTCCTAAATAAAAGCAGTCAGAAGTTGTCCCGGAGTACAGACAGCACTTAAGGACACCTCATATGTAAAGCCCTGAGCCGTGCAGCATGTCCTGGCAGTGCCATCCCCCGTAGGGATGGATTGTAGCTCTGCCCTGGCGCCAGGAGAGCTGCTTCCCAGGCTGGCTCTGGCAGGGCTGGAACCAGCAGGGAATAGAAGAGCACCTCAGAGGGGACTTCCCCCTGTTTTTCCTGAATGACTGAAATGACTGGGCAGGGTGGTGTGATCTTCACAGTTGCCATTTCAGGGTGCCTGGTGTGGGGCTGTCCTTTCCCTCTCCTTCAGCCTCAGGCTCATGGCCCATCCCAGCCAGTCCCTGGCAGGTTTCAAGTGTCCCTGCGTGAGCCACCTAATGCCAGAACACCTTTTGTTTTGTGTGCTGCACAGCTCAGCTCTCCCTTCTGCTTTAGCTCCTGTTGCCAAGTTTAGAAACACTTCCCTGGCATCAGCTGCAGGTAACCATGGACTTCACATTCAGGAGTGTATTCATGGAGCTTTTTCTTCTGCATGAACACATGGGGTATTTGAGTTAGGCTGAAATGTGCCTGTAAATTTGGGCACCTGAGAATCAGGGAGTTGTCACGTCTCAGGCTTCCAAACATGCTAATCAGTAAGATGCCATTTAAATGTATTTCCATGCCTGTGTACATGTGTGCCTGTGATTTGGCCACGGAGCTGTGTGAGGTGGGTGCAAGCACACAAATAGTCTTAGTTCAGGGAATCTGTGCAAGTAGGCAAGAGTTCTGTGCTTAACCAGTACCTCACCTGTGTTCTAATGACATTGCTGTCACATTACCAAACAACTGGGAGCATTAATCAGAGGTTTCAGAAGTTCTTGTGCTCTATGCTTTCTTTATTTAATGCCATTATCTCATAGTCTGCCCGGGGCTCTGTTCTGGTTTTGGGGTTTTTAAAAGAAAATACCACAGCATCACTTCACATTTTAAGGGAGGACTACAGAGTCCACATGCAACATGGTTAAGGAGGCCTCAGTGAAATGACTGATCAGGAGTGTTTAAGTGCTTTTATATTGATTAGGCTGAGCTGATGACGTTGACACAGAATTTTCTGATTGTGCTAAAAATAAAAGAAGGGAAGCAAAGGTATATTCTTGTGATCCCTCTTGGATACCTTCTGCAGGAGCCACACCTTTGTCTGAATGGGGGGCCTTTCAGTTGTCAAGGCCTGGCACAATCCGTATGACTCACAAGTCCACTTCTAAGACTAGAAAAACAAGTGATGTGTCTAGGGGAAAATACACAATTAAAGTGTTCAAAGTATCGGTTTACCCAGCTAATTCTTTCCAATTTGCATCACCTTTTAAATCTCAGAGAGACCTTGGAGGGTTTCAAACAAAGGGGTTTTTTTTCTGGTGCTGCTTTGAAAGTTATTACCTGGGCAGGAAATACCATGCTGGAAAGGGATCTCTTTTTCCCACTCTTGCATAACTCCAAAGGCTAAAATGGTTTTGCTTAAACATTCCACGTTGTCCCGCAAAAGCAGATGCGTAAATGACCTTTGGACTGGAATCAAACAGACCAGCAGGAAAATGTTGAGGTGAGGAACTAGCATGCATGTGCAACTTGTTTGTCCCTCAGGAGTCTCAAGAAAGGAGGTATGACATGAAAAGAAGGATTTCTTATTATTAATTATTGCTTTTTAACTGCCACGTAGATTTCTTAAAAGCCCCTTTAATATACAGAGTGTCTGGTTGGAATGTGTGTTCAAGTCGATGCTGTGGTTCAGTTTTCTGGAGCTTTTCTTAAACCAGTGGCCAGGTGAAGGTGTCAGTTCTGCCAGCCTCAAAAGACTTCCTCGGGAGCTCTGCATGATGGGTTTGCAGATTAGAGCCAGAGAAGATTAGGGATTTTTCCTCTAATGCTTCTTATTGGCAGTTTGTTTCAAATCTCATTAAAATTAAAGCATTTTTAAAACTCCCTTTTTAGAAATAACTGCATTTTATAAATGCCGGAGTTCCTTCAGTTACACAAGCAATTTTTATTTCAATCGAAAATATTTTGTTGCTGTTATTCATTCAACTTGCACCTTAGCTTAGATTTAGCTTGGATCCCAGGCTTGCTGAGGCATGGCCTGGCTTACCTGTGGTGTTGCTGCTTTTATCCAGCATCCTGTCAGCACAGTGTAGTGCATCTGGGTCTACAAAACAGCAGGCAATTAACAATAGGAAATTATTGTGTGACCATGAAAACTGCAGGACCTAAACATATTGCTCAGCAAGGCTCTGAATTCAGCTCTCGTTAATCCCTGATCAACACAGTGGTTGTTTAAATACGTGTTCTTCCATTTTAAATATTTCTGTGATAATGAAAATTACAATTTAACAGCAATTAATTACAATGATAACATCTCTTAGCACAGAGATTTAATATTTTGAAAGGATCAAGTGCAGTCATCATAGATTTCTTTATTTCTATTCATGCTTTTCTGTCATTAAGGTGAAATTAGATTTAAACATGAAACCAACAAAGGTTTGGCCTTTCTTTCATCTATTCTTCTTTGCCATTGCAGTGAGTTTTTAAAGAAGCGTGGTCAAAACATGCCACAGCTTTGACTTTTCTCTCCATGTAATGCTTCAACTCGTGCCTCAGCTGAGGGAAGGGATCCCACAGCCCTCTGAAATGCCTCGGTGGGATTCCATGGGCATACTGACAGAGCAGTCTGGCCTATTCTTGTCTAATCTTGCTGACATTTCGTTCGATCACAGAATACTTCTCTTGGAAGAGGAGTTTATGTGGTCCAGCACAGCTGCTCAAAGCAGAGGCAACTTCTATGGTAGATCAGGTTGCTCAGGGCTCTGTCCCACTGAGATGTGCATATCCCTGAGGCTGGGGATGCCACAGCCCACGGGGAGCTGTGGCCCCAACACCCCGCTGTGACAGCTTTCCTGCTGCAAGGCCACTGGGCCGGGCATTGCTCTGGAGAAGAAAGATGGGATTCAGCATCCATTTTGCTGTCTTCTCGGGAAATGCTGAGCCCTGATGGTCATCTCAGTGACTAATCGCTGCTTGACAGTTACACTGTTGTGTTTCCCAGTCCCTGGCTAAGGAGGATCCCGGGCTGGTCACATAGTTGCCTTGCAGGCCCAGCAGTGCCAGTAGTCCTGTGTGAGAGCTGCTGCATGCCCGGAGTGCTGGGAAGAGGGGGGAGTGCTGGAGGGACAAGAGAACAACAGAAACAATAAAAACACCCCACCTTCTTTTTCCCGCCCTTGTTTTTTCTTCCTATAGACAAGTGGGAATGCACTGTGCAAACTCTCATTCTGCTGGGTTTGCTGTATATGGGCAGAAATTAGACTTGCTGTAGGGAAGTACCTGGCATGTTCCCTGTGTGTGCCAAGCCCTGCTCTCACCCTCTCCAACACTGCCACTCAGACAGTGGTTTGAACTGTCAAAGACTGCTTTTGTCATCCCCCCCCAAAGTCCCCTGGCACTTCCCTGTGTTATGATGGTAGTGCTTTTCTCAAGGAAAGTGGTGAGACCCCCACAAGATTGTGTGTACTTGAAATAGTGCAGTGACCTCAGGTTTGCCTTGTTCTTCTGTGGGAATGCCACAGTCAGTGTCCTGGGACAGGCTGATGCTTTTTCCAGGCTCCTTTGGATGAAGTGATTTGTCTCTTACGCAAAAGGGGAAAATGGCTACAAGAGTAAAGTGCTGACATCAAATCAGCCAGGAGGGGTTTGTGTCCTTTCCTGCAAAATGCCCACAGCACTGAGACGTTTTCTGTGCTGCTGTTTAGAGGAGGCCCTTTTGAACACTGCACTGAGGCCAGAAAGTTACTCCTTTATCCAACTGCATGTCTGAGATTTTGCTGTGAAAATGGTTTTGTAACATTGTTCTTCAGAAAGGAACAAGAGTGGCCCAGAGAAGGCCACCAAGGTGATCAGAGGGATGGAGTAGCTCTGCTGTGAGGAAAGGCTGGGAGAGTTGGGATTGTTCAGCCTGGAGAAAGGGAGCTTCAGGGTGACTTAATTGTGGCCTTCAGTGCCTGGAGTGAGCCTGCAGGAAACATGGAGAGAGGCTGTTGACAAGGGCCTGGAGGGACAGGCCAAAGGGGAGTGGCTTCCCACTGCCAGAGGGCAGGCCTGGATGGGATATTGGGAAGAAATTGTTCCCTGTGAGGGTGGGCAGGCCCTGGCACAGGGGGTGCCCAGAGAAGCTGTGGCTGCCCCATCCCTGGAAGTGTCCAAGGCCGGGTTGGATGGGGCTTGGAGCCACCTGGGATAGTGGGAGGTGTCTGTGCCCATTGGGGTTGGACTAGAGGATCTTTAAGGTCACTTCTAACCCAAACCATTCCATGATTCTGTGATACAGTTTGGGGGCCAGACCTTGGTCCTCTTGAACATTTATCTCACAGTGGGCTCCAATAATGTGAGCAGTTGTGTGTAACCCAGGCCAGAGGCTGGTGTTTGAAGCCCAAGGAGGGTGTAGGTGTTTCCAAGAGCAGCACCCAGAAATGTTAAACCACTTTAATCATCCACTAGAAAGGCTGTGTTTTTGTAGTTGCTTTCATTTCATGCAGAAGAACAAGCAGTCAGTGTGTTTCCTGGAGTGCCAGAGAAGCTGCTTAGTGGTGGCTCTGGGTGTAATGGGAGCAGCAGGGAGCTGGGCCTGTGGTGGGGAGAGTTACATGTTTCTGTGTTCCAGTTTCCCTCAAGTGAACCAGGCAGTTCACACAGCCACCACCAATGCAGGGACAGATGAACACATACTCCCCTAAATCTGCTTAAACATGTCATCTTCATCTTCTGAATAAAAGGAAAAGTAAAAATCAAAAGCTGAGTTCTTCAACCAGCTTAATCTGTCAAACCCAGATGACTTTTTAATTTCATTTATTTTCTGTGGGAGACTTTGCAGCAACTTTTTGCAGGTGAACATAATCATTCTGGTACATGAATCCAAAGCTGGCTTTTGGAAGGTTTATTTTCATGTTGCTGGCACAAAAATGCCATAAACTCTGTGTAAAAATAAAGACAATGGAGGGAGCTGCCCTTCCACACCCCGTAATGCTTGGCTGGCTCCCGGACATTGTTCTGTGCATCATGTCATTGTGTGAGGGAGTTTAGTGCCATCAAAGAGAGAAAGCAACAGAGTTGTTTGTCCCACATGCTGCATTATGTAGCTTTCCCTTTTCTCTTTCCAGAGCATTTTCAGCAGTGAAAGTAGTCACATGCTCTAATGTTTAATAAGCAAGGGTAGATATTTAATAGGATTTAGAAGCTGGCTGGTGCATCCTAGTAAGGGCAAATGGATTGACTTCTCCACAACAGTGTCCATGTAGCAGAGTCAGGAAAGCAGCAAGGATTTTTCTCCTAATGAAACCACCAGCTAAAAACAACATGAACAAAATCCCCTTGTTGCTTTGTCATCTTTAACATTTGCATTCAGGTTCTTGTCTAAGCCATGTTGGAGCATGTAAAAACTTTGGTGTGATCTCACCATTTGGGATGGGAAGTCACTCCACAGATTACTTTGTTCCATAAAATAACCATTGATAAATGCATCCTATTTGCATCAGAATCATCAGCTGCTCCATTGGCTGTCCTGCATGGCAAACTGTCAGCAAGGGTGAAAGCAAAGGAGGTGCCTTTTTCTAAGCACTGCACCCACGTGTGTCATGTTCTCTGTGTGTCATGTAAGTCTGACTTACTGCAGGTTTCCCTCTAGTTTGTTCCTTGTTTCTGCATGTGTGTTAAAGACTTGTGTTTTCTACATTAAGTTCCCTTTCCCCCCATTTTCACCGACCCTGGTTGTCAGTCCTGCCCCACCCATCATCTGCAGCTGGAGAAAAGCAGCATTCACTGTTCAGTTTATTGCCTTGCTGCTAAGGGGGAGATGATTGCAGGACACTTGAATATTAAGAGAAGCTGAGTTTATTTCTTTTGCTCTACAGACACCTAATAGTCCTCCTCCTGACTGAGTGATCCTCCCTCCTTCCTTCATTTCTTCTCTGTATATCAATTCCAATATATTCCCATTTAGCCTCTCTGTGCCTGACTGTGCAAGCTTATGCATTGTTCTGAGTTTCCTGATGCCACAAGGACTAACAGAGCATGTGTGGGACCATGTGTAAAAGCCATCATTTCGGGAGTGTTTATCCAAGCAGATGTTTCTTTGCTCAGCTGATGTGGTGTGGATACACAGAGGTGCTCTTTTCCCCTTTGGGCTATATTTAGTAGTGCATCCCCTGAGTGCACCCCACAAGCCGGCAGTGTCACGGGGGGTCTCACCCCGGGGTGGGGTCCTGCTGAGCTGTCAGGACACACAAAGCCCAGGCTCAGCCTCCTTCCCCAGCCTGGAATGCCAACCAGGGCTGGTGGCAGAACCCAGCCTTCCTCTGAGCACACAGCCCTTGGTTTGGACAGGGAATTTAAGGACCAGGAGCCACCAGCACTGTTTGTTTCTCAAGGTGCTGCTGGAGCCAGACCCACTGAGGGCTCTGTGTCCCTCAGGGCCAGAGGCAGTGGGGCCTGCCTGGGGCAGCAGAGGCTGAACCTGTGTTAGAGTTATTTCATGTTAACAGTTGCTCTTGGGTTACTCTAACAAACAGTGAAGGTTATCACAGCACATCCCTTGGTGTTGTTTCCTCATAAAATCTTGTTTGATCACCATATTCTGGTCCCAGTAGCTGCTCTGCCCTGCTCTTGGGCATCTTTCTCAACTGAAAAACTTCCAAGCACAACTGGAATTTGTGATGCTGTGAGTATTCCTGGCTATTTCACTCCATACCCTCATGTCTGTGACAAAGCACAGGGTGATATCCTGCACTCTGAAAACCTACAGCAATGGTTATGTTGGCCTGTGAAAGGAAGCTCTGTTTTCTCTGTGCTCAGTTAAGTGGGGTTGTGCTCTGGGAGATTCTGGGAAGCTGTGGACAGTGGACATCAGCAAAAGTGGTGTGCCTGGAGCAGTGCTCAGCTGATTCTGAGTGTGTTCAGCAGTGCTCCATGTAGGGCACGCCCCAGCTGCTGTGGTGAAAAAAGGTACATCTATAAAAGTTAATTTCCATGTGGAGACAAAAAGATGTAAACTTGCAGGTGACCTGCTTTTGGAGTTGGGGATTGAAAGTCATCCATAATTTGTCTTGCGTGAGGGATCCCAGGGATCCATGGCCGCTGACAGTGCCTGGGGCAGCTGCAGGGCTCTGCAGGGAGGCTGTCGGTGCCACTGATGGCTGGGCTGTCCTGAGGTGTCTGAGCACTCAGCAGCAGTCCCAGGCCGCTCCTTTCAGCTCTGCTTTTGTGCTGTAATTTCTCTGCTTCCTGCAGGAGCGTTTGGGCTCCTCGGAGGGCACCCCCTTTGCTGTGCAGGGCCGGCAGGGGCTGTCATAGCCCCAAAGCTGTACCTGTGCAGGGCCGGCAGGAGCAGCACCAAACGTGTTTGCCATGCAGTTTGGAGCAGAGGGCAGGCCAGCGGTTGGCAGTGTGGTGTGGCCGCTTGGAGGAGCGAGCAGGTCTCCTCGGAACTGTGTCCCGCAGGCAGGGCCCGCACAGGGAGCCCTTGCCACGCACAGCCGCTGCTGCGGGCTCTCTCAGCCAGCCCCTGCAGCCCTGCCTCTCCCAGGGCAGCTATTAGAACAAATTCACCATTATTCTGGCACAGCCCTATTGAGTTCACTCAGTGGAGCTGAGCGTGTGACAGAGGGGGATGGTGTATGTGACTCCCCTCCCGCTGCCCTGCACTGGGGACTCTGGGCTTTCAGCAGGCTGACCACAGTGTTGTCAGGAATTTTTTCTCATCAAATTAGTAGAGGAAGGTTTGTCTCTTTGTGATCCTGTCCAGCCATGTTTACATGAGTTGCAGTGTACAAACTCCAGTTTATTTACCAAACTCCTAAACAAAGTCAGTCCTTGATGTATCACAGTCCCTGTGCTGGAGTTCCAAACCCCTCTATGCTGGTAGCATTGTCGTGGGGGCTTCCGCATAAAGGACATTTCCTTCCCAGTGTTGCCTCAAGATAAGTTGGATTCTCTATTATCGATACTGCGGCTTCCGCTTTCCTGCTGCGCATGTTTTGCATGTTGCACATTTCTCTCTACCCTTGGGAAACAAATGTTTTCACAAGCTGCAGGACACTTGGAGCTCCACCCATATCCTCTAGTTTTAATTAATCTTCAAGATCTATAACTGTGTTTTTTAAAGTATGAAGGACGTTTGTCAAAACCATCACATGAGGTTCATAAATAGCGCTCAGGGCCTGTAGCTGATGTTAAATCCCTGGTGTCACCACTCATGGATGCACCTGGTCCTTAGTGTGGAGGGTTTTGACACTAAGAGAGTGTCAGTTGTGTTCTGTGCTTAGCTGAATTGTCAGAGCTTTGAGTACCACGTTTCTGTACATATCTCTCTTTCTCTGAAACATACAGCCAAAATTCATGGGGTTTAATACTGTGCATGTTTTAACCTGAAACCCCAGAGCAGAAAAATAGTTTATCAGTTAGAGAGGGTTGGTAAAAGCATTGCAAAAACCTGCTGCCATTGTGAAACATCATGTAGAAATAATCAGGAGAGGTTTTAACACGACCAACCCCAGTCACGCCACCTTCCAAACGGGCTTGGTTTGCTTTCCCACGTTGCGGGAGTGCGAGAGGAGTGAAGCGATGGGGGGGTAAGAAGGGCTGTGCCTTCCCCCTCTGGGGGCTTCCATGGCTGAGAGTGCCAGTGGGGAATCAGAGCTGTGCTCTGCCCGTGCCCAGTGCGGGATAAAGCCTGGCCTTCCCGGGTCACCGGCCCATGAAAGAGCTGCTGTGTCTCTGCGGTGGCATTTTCCCCAGATAAGCGGCTGGCTGTCCCAGTGCTGGCAGTGAGCGTGTGGGGCCTGGCTCCCGTGCGGGGCCGCAGGGCTTTCCCACGGGGCACTCAGGCATCTCCCGGCTTTTGGCCCTTCCTGCTGTGAATCACAGGAGACACGGGAAGCAGACGAAGAGCCATGAGCAGATCCAGCACTGAAGTTGCCCAAGCACACGTGAAGAGCCGATGGTAGGCTCAGCACGGGGGGAGTTAGTGCTGGAAGCAGCGCAGCTGCGGTCCCAGGAGAGATTCTCAGGCTGTTTTGATCTGGAGGGCGAGCAGGGAGGAGGCGAGTGCCGCAGAGGATGGGTGGGGAGCAGGTGAGAGCGAGCGGGGCGGGGGCGGAGGTGGGGACCCGGAGAAACCAGCCCGGCCGAAAACAGGAAATCAGGACCACAGAGAGCAAGACGCAGGAAACGGGAAGGCAGAGGGGGAGAGGCTGCGACTGTTTGAACTAGAGCAAGGGAAGCACACGTGAGGACACCCCGATCAGCTCCCGAGGCACGGAGGGGCCTCCAGCCGGGCAGGGACAGCCTGTAGGCTCTGTTCCCATCCCATCCCTCCAAAGGATGCTGAGGCAACGCAGGAGTCAGGGGAGCTGTCTCAGGGTCTTCTCCCTGAGTCCCCACTGCATGAAGGATGCACTGTCTTGTCCTCCTTTAGGGCCACTGATCGTGGTGAGGGAGCCTTTTGGGAAAGTGGCCCATCAGTGCTGGAAAGGCTCCCTGGAGCCTCTGCTCTGTTGGCTTCCTTGCCTTGCTTTCAACGGCAGAAGAGCCCAAGCTGGTGTCAGTTAATACCACGGCACCAAAGGCTTCACAGTCTCACTTGGCTTGTCATTGCATTTCCCACATTGTGTCTTTCATCTGGTCAAAATTAGGCATCTTCTTTTACTAAAACCACATGGATGTTCTTTTCCCACCCATTACTTTTGCTGTGATCCAAGACTGGGAGGTTTGTTGATAACCATAACTTTTGACCACAGATGCTTCTAATAGATGGCTGTATGCTGGTATTTGGTAGCAGGGTTTTTTTTGTTTTACATAATATTTTCTATATACAATTCTATTTTTAGGATCACGTACATCTGCATTTCTCTTTTGAATGAGTGTAACCACTGGGATGTCTGAGTGCTGTGCTTGTGTGTAGAGACTACAGTGATTAAATAAACAAACTTGCTGAGCTGTTTTGGGACTTGTTCAAGCTGGTGAAGGGAGATGTGGCAATTTCTGTTGGAATTTTCTTTAAAAAACACCAGCTATTGCAAGGTTTCTCTTCTGTGACTCACTTAAAAAAAACTTCAAGTAAAGGCATGGATTACTAGACAAGCAGATATGCAGATACAGCATTCTCAGGAGTTTGCTATAAATAGTTAAATAGTTCACAAAATATATATTTCAGGCTGGTAGACACTCACTGCAGTTCCTGCTGATTCCCTGTTCTCTTCCTCTGCCTCACATGGAGTGAGGGCAAACCATCAGTTCACTGCAAGCACATCACTGTTGTATCACTAACCCCACCTTTTACAGCTTTGCCAAGCCCTGTTTGTAATTTCACACCTTACAGGGAGGTAAAAGCTGCCAAAAATGGGGCAGTTTCAGTGCAGTAGCTTTGGTCACACCCTACCACAGGGGTAGCAAGAACAGATTCAGAAATCAGTGGGAGGAACTGCAATCTTAGGGTGGGGTTTGTGCAGTTGGGCAAACAGCCACTCCAGTGCAGGTCTGCTGTTCCTCCGGCTTACACCATCCTATTATCTGACTTCTTTTCTTAGTGTCTTCATTCTTTCACTTGTTTTCCAGCTTTCTGTCCTCTTCAGCCTCAGCTTCTTTAGCATTCTGTGTCACCAAAAGTCCTGTGGGTGGGGAGGCTGTCATTAGTTATGACTGTGCTGGGATCATGCCCCCAACCATGCCGTGCTGTTGGGAAGGGGGCACCTCCTTCTTTTGGAAGGAAAGCATCCACTGGAACCCTGGGCAGCCAGATCTGCACTGACATTAATGTTTTCTCTGTTTCAAACAACATATTCCGAGCTTTCAAAGCTGGAGACGTGTTGCATTGTGGTTTAGGATTCATCTGTTCCTGCACATGCCAACAACGTGCTTCTAGAGAGCAATGGGAGGCTTGGAGCCTCCTCTGCTTGGGGAAGCAGAGCACTTCCATTCATGTGTCATGTGGATTCCAGAGTCCGACTCTGAGCACCTGTGTTTTGACAAGTTTGGTCTGTAGTAGCTCCCAGCTCAGTGAAAGGACTTCTGGCTGACAAGGAAGGGCTTCATCCAAAGCCCTTGGCAGAAGAATTTAACCACAGAGATGTATAATGTTTTCTGTCTCAGAGGTCTGGGCTTGGCAGGTGGCTGGGTAGGAGTTTATGAATTAATGTGGACTGGAGTGAGCCTGTGCAGTGAGAGAGCTCTCTGCCAATGTTTTCCTGTATAAACACTTGTGAAAGAGTCTGGGAAGGAAAGGTGGAAAGAATCCATTTTTCTATGGCTTTAAATTAATACAAGTCCCCTTCAGGCATGCAGTTATGGAAAAGTTCATCTTGACATTGTGTAAATACAGTCACCAATGTTGAATCTGCAAATAAATATTATCATGAGGAAGGAAGAAGTCAGTGGGAAGCTTTGGTTTCTGCTCTCTTTTGTACCTGTCTTAATCCAAAGTGACTTGTGGTGTTTCAGGGATCTGTTGTGGATTTGTGTGCACATTGCAGAGCAGGTGAACTCAGCAGGTGAGGAAAGGTGGATTTTCAGTGAAAAGGCCTAGTTTCATCAATGATTCTGCCACCTTTCATTCAATATTAGCAGTTGAAACATCCCACTTTCATGCAGCTCCATGAGCTGTGATTTATCTTGAGTAACGCTGTGTGTGTCCCACAGATGAGCGTGAGGCAGTTCAGAAGAAGACCTTCACCAAGTGGGTGAATTCCCACCTGGCACGTGTGTCCTGCCGGATTACAGACCTGTACACTGACCTTCGTGATGGAAGGATGCTCATCAAACTGCTGGAAGTTCTTTCAGGAGAGAGACTTGTAAGTGTCTGCTAATATCCACTTGGCTTTGGTTTGGTTTGGGGTGGGTTTTGGTGAATCCTTGGCTCAAGTACAGCAAAGCTGAGCAATGGGGGTTCAGCACTGCAATGTCTTTTTACAATTTAAAGGGAAAAAAAAGAGCTCTATTGCTTCAGCTGGATCCAGACACCATTAAAATATCTTCCTGCTGGTTTCAGTGGGAATCAAAGGAAGTCTTCTTCAAAGGTCCCTTGCTGGTAAGATGCTGAGTGCTTCCAGCACCATGTTCCCTGCTCCTGAATCTGACAGGCTTGGTTGTGCTCAGATAGATAAGGCTTGGGCTTTCTTTGGTTAGGGGAATACCTAAAGTGAATTTAAATAAATGGGTGACATTCTTTCTTTGGGTGTGCTGACACAGCCCCTTGATAGCAGCCCAGGGGAGTGGTGAGTAAGAAAGACCCTGCAGTGAAAACTGGGTGTCAGGAAGCAGCTGGGTATCAGTTTTTCCTTCAGTTCCTTAAATGATGGCCATGCTCTTAACTGTCTAATTTAAAGCAATCTTTTCAAAGAAATACAGGTCTTTAGCTAAGACCCAGGGCTACGTGGGGATGCAGCTGTGTAATCACTTGTCATCAAGCTCTCCTATTAATGGAGCTTCATGGCTTAAGACTCTGCTTAATGAGTTGAACATATGGCCAGTGTAGTGTGTGTATGGTGAGGCAAGAGAGGAGCTTTCTAAGTGCATCTGTGAGGGCAAGGGAGCTCTGAGGGGCACACAAGTGCCTGTGTGGGTGGGGATAACTGATCAGTTTGCCAGAAGCCCTTTCTGTCTCTGCCAGACCACTTGCCTCAGAGAGGTGTTGGGTTTGATGTGTTCCCTGCTGGGAGCAGGTGTTTCACACGGGGGTGACCCGGAGCAACATGCCCCATGATGGGAGGGTTGAGACAGCAGCTGTGCCACCTCTGTTGTGTTCCCTCCTGCCTGCCAAGATGTGCCTTTCAGTGGCACAGAGGAAGCTCAGAGTGCTCCTGTGACTCCGACCTCACTGTTCATTTACATTTTAGACTCTGGGTTTCAGAAAATGCAAACAGGGCTGAGGCAGCTGCAGGGTGGGGAGTGGGCAGGAGCCTCCCGGGGAGCTGCACTTGCATCATGGTTTGTGTATTGCACTGGCAGCTGCCAGCACCACCACAAATTCCTTCTGTAGCTTCCTTATCTGGGGCTGGAGGACAGCAGGCTCTGTTTGAACAGTACATTCCACCACGCCTTCCTCTGCACACGGATAGCCAGTGTGCTGAACCTTGAGACAATTACACACACCAAAAGTATTCCAGGGGGATTGGCACAGCATCCACTTGCTGAGGTTCCACACTCTTTTGGAATTTACTTTAGTGGGTATTGCTTAAGCTCTGACATTTCCATGGCCACCAAGAGAAATCTGAAGGCAGATGTTAGGCAGAAAGCCTTAAGTCAACACACGAAACATCAAAAGACAGCAGACACTAGCCTAGATAAAGTTCTTTAGTATGGTGTGTTTACTGGTGCAGTGGAACAAACAGGAATTGCTTCCTCACTTTTGAAGCTGGCATTCACTTTCTGGAGCTGGAGCCTTATTCCTATGGAGCAATCTGGGATTTAGGATGCTGACCAGGGAAGCAGGGCTGCTCTTTGTCCTCTCTAAGACCTCCAGTCTCAACCCTGTGTTTTTCAAAAGCTGCTGTGACTTTAGTTGAAGAAACCAGAGTCCTTGGGTGTGTGTTGGAGAAGTTAAAAATGAGGGCAACACCTGCATCTTCCTGACTTTGCTCAGCTTGATTCCCAGTCCTAGTGTTTAGTCCAGACCTTACTACACAAGGTGCTCTGTGCAGCACAGTATTTGAGAAGAGGCTGGTGGCATGCCGTGGTCTCTCTGAGCACAGTGGGAAAGGATCCAGCAGGCATGAAAGGACAGCTGTGATTTGATTTGCACACACTGTTCACCAGCTTCTCCCAGACAGAAAAATAAAGCTGGGAATTGTTTCCGGCATAAGATTAAGCATTTAGCTCAGTTTCTTCCATAACTAAATAAAGGATTAGTAAATTCCTTACAGTTCCTGGATGCTCAAAGGTCAAACTATTTATGCACATTCTCTGTAGTGAGTGCTGTCACGTTTTTTCTTGGAAAGGAGAAGGGGTTTGATGTAAAGCCAGTTTTCCTGTCATGTGCACGTGAAGACTCTGGGTTGAGGTGCCTCGTGTCCCTCTGCTCAGTCTCTGGAGCTGTGTAGCTCAGTAAATGTGCAGGTTATGGCTCACTGTGGCTCCTCCGGAGGCTGTGCAGGGGAGTGTGGCAAGCACAGCCACACCTTGCACAAACCAGACTGAGACGCCTCTTCCCCCAGATAAAACATGTCTGGTGAGTGGCTCTGGCTCTGGCTCTGCCACCTTGGTGCTGGAGCTCCCGAGAGCACACGGAGAGCCTTGCAAACCATTTCCTTTGTGCTCAGTCATTTGAGCCTCAGAGGCAGTGCTGGTGCCGCTTGGGGAGGTGAGGAAGGCGGTGTGGAGGCAGAGGGGCCAGGCTCAGTGTGCCCAGTCGTTCCGAGGGCTGGGAGCATCATTGTGAAAGGGAGCTGCTCCCGGCCCCAGGCGTGGCACGGGGCTGGGCCGGGCCCCCGCCTTCCCTGCCGCCCTGGCCTTTGCAAGGCTCAGCCTTATCCCAGCCCCGGTGAGGGACGGTACCAGCGGAGGGCTGGGTCAGGCTTGTCCCTGCTGCGGAGGGATCTGCTCCTGCGGGGGCTCTCTGTACTGGCAGTGCTGGGGCAATGGTGTGTG
The DNA here is from genome assembly GCA_013400415.1 of Scytalopus superciliaris. Lineage (NCBI taxonomy): Eukaryota > Metazoa > Chordata > Aves > Passeriformes > Rhinocryptidae > Scytalopus > Scytalopus superciliaris. Next base: position 506,242 of record VXBX01004084.1, read on the forward strand.
CACACCCAGCCTGGGCCTTTTGGGAGGGACTTCCATAGCCCAAAGCAGTGGCAGCTCCTGGGAATTCTCGCCCTTGCTGGGAGCTCTGGGTTGACTCTCCTTGCCTCGGTAGAACAGAGCCAGGCTGGCTGAGGCTGAAGGTGAAACCACCACATGGCCTCGGGGTTTATGTGCCCCAGAGGGCATCTTTGTGGCAAGTGTTCCCTCTTCACCATCCCCTGGGACACCGGCTGTGTTTCCAGAGACTGTACCGTGGCTGTGGCTCAAACTCTTCCCCTTCAGTGCAGGCTGGGATGAGGATTTTGCCTGGGCTATTTCCATGGCCAGTTAATTACTTTCACTGCAGAAAACAAGGAAATTATGTTGATTAGTTGTTTGGCTGAGTACCTTTGGTGACATCCCAGTGAGCACTGCACAGGCTCTTCAGCTGCAATCCTTATCTGCAGAACAAAGTGCCTTTAATTTTATTCAGTTTTACAGCAGATTTCTGCAGGCTGTTAATATATTCATTGTTTTTTTCAGTTGCACTGGGCCTTCATAAAATCGTGTTATGTTGGTGCAGCTGATTTTTTTAATTAGTGTTTTTACTTTTTTTTCCTTGTGAAGAAATTGTTTGAAATAAATCTCTGTTATTTTCTTACTATTTATTCTATTTACTGACCAAAAGAAAAAAAAAAAAAAGCAATGCCACTTTTTCCTTGAGGAGCTTTATTGAGTTGCTTAGGGTTCAAATCTGAGCTGCCTTTTTGGAGAGGGTGGATCTGTGTTTACAGAGCATTCATTACTGATGCCCCATATTTGCCAGTTATCAGCTTGTCTCATGTTTTTAACTTCGCAGAATCTTCTCTTCCAGTGTGGAAGGACTTGTACTTGGGAAAACTTACTGGGTGTGGCCATGATCTGAACAGAATAGTTTCTCTTCCAGCTAGTGAGTGAATATCCCAGACAGGAAAGATGAGGGAAATAAGCAGGCAAATTGAAGTGGTACGATGTGTCCAGCTCAGGAGGAGAAGGGTTTTGGCTTTTCCATCCTGGGTTTGACACGTGCTGCCATTATCCTGGTGAAAATGGGCTGGAAGATGCAAGGAGTGGTTTTGTCCCTGGAATCTGAAGGACAAAGGCAAACAGTGTTGCTGGCAGGGCACAGAGAACGTGATGTTTACGTTCCTTTTTCCTTCCAGCCTAAACCAACTAAAGGCAGGATGCGCATCCATTGCCTGGAGAACGTGGATAAGGCCCTCCAGTTCCTGAAAGAGCAAAGAGTGCACCTAGAAAACATGGGATCCCATGATATCGTGGATGGGAATCACAGGCTGACACTTGGCCTCATTTGGACCATCATCCTGAGATTCCAGGTAAGGCTGTGTCCGTGCACAGGCCCACGCCCGGCGGAGCTTTCCAGGCTCCTGTGTAACACACTCCGCTGAGGAGCAGAGTGCCCCAGCTGCTCCCAGCTGATGGCAGTGGGAACTGCTGGGGTACCTCGGGATAAATCATCTTTTGTGGTGATGCTGCTGATCTGGAGTCTCCCGTGTGGGAAGTCATATGGCTTTCTTTCTAAATCACTACTAAATGTGAAGCTCCAGTCACAGACCCCTTCACGGGACCGAGAAGGAGATGCTGCCCTCGGCTGCTCTCCTCCTCCATGTGGTTATCCATACCCTGGCTGACTTGGCACTGCCAGGATTAAGGTTTAGTGTCCCAGCTAAAGGCTGAAATTTCGTGTTTTCCAGCAAGCTGCATATTGGTCTCTGCCCTCAGTTAAAAAAGGCTGGAAAGTCCTTTTGCAGAAAGAATAATAAATCCATATGATAAATATGTAATTCATAATAAAGAGCATAGCAATAAATATTTAATAATGTTAATTTTGGTGTTTCTCAGTGTTCGTTTGATCTCTTCAAAAAAGGCAATGTGTTCTCTCAGAGAAATACTGAAAACGTCTATGTTAATTTTAGATCCAAGATATCAGTGTTGAAACTGAGGACAACAAAGAGAAGAAATCTGCTAAAGATGCTTTGCTTTTGTGGTGCCAGATGAAAACAGCTGGGTGAGTGTGGATTAAGTGATTATCTCTAAAGCTCTTGCAGCATTTTGAGTTTTCATTGAAATAATTTTAAATGGGCAAACACATATCTCTCCTTAAGTGGATTCAGGCAAAAGAAGTGAATTGATGTTTACAAATCAGAAAATTCTGAATTTATGACATTAATGCTGAGAGATAAACATACCAATCTGGTAATCCATGAGTATATATAGTAATGTGCTGACTCTTTTTTCACCCTTTTCTGGAGAAATAATGATGCCTCAGATGTTTGCCACCAAGTTAACTCTCTTTCCAAATACGTGGAAATATTTCCAAAATGTCTGTCTCTGACAGTATCCTTCTGCATAATTAAATACCCATTTGTAGGAATTCAGTATGTCCCCTCCATGAAACCCGGATGTCCCTGTGTTTGTATGGGACACTCCAGCACTATTTGAGTGGTACTTCATCTTCTCCTTCCAAGAGCTCTTAAGAAGGTGGTTTGGGAGCAGCCTGACATTTTTGGAGACGTGCAAAATACCCAGGTCACCCAACAAATCCGTTGTGCTGTGTACCCCCTGCTGCAGTGGGCATGTTGTGCTGATTACACTCCTTGTTCTTGTTCTGCCAGTTACCCCAACGTCAATATCCACAACTTCACAACAAGCTGGAGGGATGGCATGGCTTTCAACGCACTGATACACAAGCACAGGTATGTGTGGGTAAAGGCCTGCCCTGGTTGTGCACTTAACCTCTCAGCTGGATTTTAAAATGCATGGAGAGGGGGAGGTTGAGGGATTGCTGAGACTTTTGCAGCAGCTTGCCTTGTTTGGAGCTTTACAGCTCCTTGTGAGCTCAGCTGGACAGCAGCTCCTCACATCACAGGTGTGTTTGGTTTCAGGAGAATAAATTACACCTGTGATGGGTTGGGTTCTTGTACCTTAGTGAGGAAGCAGTGGCTGGGTCTGGTGCCCAGAATTTGGGGATGGGAGGGGGGAACCACACACACACAGACACACAGATACACAGACACAGACACACACACACACACACACACACACACACACACAGAGCAGCCTTGATGGAAAGGGAATCCCTGCACAAGGATGGCAAACGTGGTGCTGTGCTGGCACGGCTGGGGATGCTGCCCATGGCAAGCTCAGGCAGAGTTATCCGGATGGCTTGCACGCTTCCATGGGCATGAGGAGACACTCGTGACCACAGCTGAGTTCTTTCCCTCTCCAGGGTCACCTTCCCTGCTGTTTAGCTCTCCTCTGTTCTTCCCCATGGCTGGGGCTGCTGTGCCATGTGCTGGCCATTGCTCCTTTAACCCTGCCCTAGAAATGCACGGGGGCTGATGGGCACGTGAGATCCTGGCTGGGTTTTCTGGGGCTTGGAGGGGTTGGTTAGTTCAGTTGAGGGTGGCTGCACTGTGCTTTGGGAAATCTAAAGAATTTTCCATCCTGTCTAGGCCTGATCTGATCGATTTTGACAAGCTGAAGAAATCGAATGCGCACTACAATCTGCAGAATGCTTTTAACCTTGCAGAGCAACACCTTGGTCTTACCAAGCTCCTGGACCCCGAGGGTAAGAATACCTGCAGTTTCAGCACTTCAGGGCTCTTTGTGGGCTCTTTTCTCCCACCCCTCCTTGTCAGACCACATCTCTGTGATGGCTTTTTGTGCTCAAGAGCAGCTGGGTGCTGCTGACTCACCTGGTGCTACAGCCAGAGAGGGAGGCAGGGAATGTGAGGTGTGTCCTGCAGAAAACTGAGCAGCAGGAGCACAAGAGCCCTTAATCCTGGCCATGTATCCATAAAGCCACTCCGGTCAGGGACATCCTTCTGATCTGCTCTGAGCAGCAGAGGGGCTTCAGCCTATACTTCTGTGGGAGTGTGTGTGCTCAGTGCTGGGACAAGACCCTCTCTTGTCACAGGGCAGAGAGGATGAGTTTGGGCGAGTTTCTTCTTGCCTGCTTTCCAGTGCCTCAGAATTGCTGCAGGAGAGGAAACATTTTGGTTTTCATCTGTATGTCTCAGATTTGCCTGGACAGACGAACTATTAGGTTTGAATTCCTGTCTCCAGATGCTGACAGAGCACTGAGGTTCTCAATTAACAGTAGGTCTGTCAGTTCAAACAGGCACCAGAGGAATTATTTGAGCGGGCACAAGCTGTGGCAAAGTCTGGCTGTAGGACCCAAAGGCCCCATGCTTTAGCCCTAGTCCATGCTAATCCAAGGGAATAAAGCTGTGCTTGGTGACTGAGTTCAATACTGTCCAGAGCCAGCCCAAAGCTGCTCAGTTTGTTTCTGATTAGGAGACAAACCCTAAGAGCTGAACTGCCACTGCCCCGTCGCTGGCTGCCAAACACATCCTTGGTGCACTGTGAGCTGTGGTGGGGTAATCCCTGCACCCTCAGCATGCTGAGATAACTCTTGTTTGGTTTGCAGATATCAGTGTGGACCACCCTGATGAGAAGTCAATCATCACCTATGTGGTGACCTATTACCACTACTTCTCCAAGATGAAAGCTTTGGCTGTTGAAGGAAAACGTATTGGAAAGGTTTGCAAGTTTAAATTCTAAATTGTTGCAAAGCAGGCAAAATATTTCTGAATTTTTTCCCACTTGAGTGTTAGTTTTTTAAGAGTCCACGCTATGGTAGGTTTTAGTTTTGTTTTTGAGCGTGATTTGAATGTTAAATATTGCCATATGACTGTGAGGAGTAGTTGTGCTCTTGTGAGCCTCTGCCCCTGTGCAGCTGCGGGATCCTGGGAACTCACTGCTGACAAATGCTCCCATTGCTCAGGGATCCCGGCCCCCGTGGCACTGTGGCTCAGAAGTCAAGTGACCCAAGAGGTTCCTGTATGTTTCTGGCTGGGTTTGAGGGGGTGCAGGGCACTGCCCGGCGCCTCACGGTGTGCTGTGCCGCTTGGTGCAGGTGCTGGACAATGCCATTGAAACGGAGAAGATGATAGAGAAGTACGAGTCTCTGGCGTCAGACCTGCTGGAGTGGATCGAGCAGACCATCATCATCCTCAACAACCGCAAGTTCGCCAACTCGCTGGTGGGGGTGCAGCAGCAGCTGCAGGCCTTCAACACCTACCGCACCGTGGAGAAGCCACCCAAGTCAGTCTGAGCCAGCAAAGGCTGCCTTTGGGCCTCTGCCCCTCGGGGGGGGTCTTGGGGGGCAAACACACCCAGGCCATCCCAATGGTGGCTGCACGGTTGATTCTGCTGAGCAGGCCCAGCTTGGCGCTCGGGGCCTGTTTGCTGGGTGCTGCCCGGTGTGCAGGTAACAACAACAGCAAGGAGAACAGTGTCTCCTGCAGGATCTGGGAGCCCTGGAAGCTGTCCCTGCCCTGGGATGCCTGCCTTACCATATGAGTGCTAATAGCATGCTGTGGTAGTACAGTAATATCACCACTCATGTTTTTAATAGCAGTGTATAATACCAATACACTGTTATTAAAAGATCCCTACTGCTTATCCAAAATCAAGAGGAAATGTGTCTGGCTTTGTAAAACAGCCCTGCTTACTAAAACTGATACAACCAAAACTGTGCAACTTATTTTGGGAAAGCTTCTTTTAGCATCATGATATCAGATCTGTTTATTTTTGCCTAATGTAAGTTCTGATGGATAATAATCACAACTCAAAACATAACAGGGCATCCAGACGTCTTCTAAAACTGCAGACTATTCCCTGGTGCCTATGGAGTTTGTTTATTTCCCAGGCGTACAACTCAGGGAAAACAGTGGGAAGAGTTTAGTGGCTGCAGTGGGCTCTAAATAAAACTTCCATTTCTTGTGCTGATGGACTAAACTAGGACAAGGCATGTACTAGAAGAAAAAAAAATACAGTTTTCTGTCCCCCAAGGGGGTTTAAATCCAAACACTCAGACAGCTGACTTCTGTGAAGTTGCTCTTGCTGTCTGACCCAAGTGGCTCCAGGGGAAGTGTGGGCTATTTCCATTGCTTCCAGCTTCCACACAAGATGGAAGTGTTTATCTGAACGCTCCACTCATCATGTCAGCATTTGAAAGAAGTGCTTTGTTATAGTTGTTATAGCTGAATATATTCAATATTTTATAGATGTGCTTCCCTGTGAGGGTGGGCACGCCCTGGCATAGGGTGTCCAGAGAAGCTGTGGCTGCCCCATCCCTGGAAGTGTCCAAGGCCAGGCTGGACAGGGCTTGGAGCAACCTGGGATAATGGAAGTGTCCCTGCCCATGGCAGGGGGTGGGACTGGGTGGGCTTTAAGGTCCCTTCTAACCCAAACTGTCTGTGACTCCATGATTCTATGACTATACTTTAGTAACAATGGAAGCTTGACTGTAACTCAATTCTCTTGCAAATTTTTGTTTAGATTTACAGAAAAAGGAAACCTGGAAGTGCTGCTTTTTACCATCCAAAGCAAAATGAGAGCCAACAATCAGAAAGTGTACATGCCAAGGGAGGGCAAACTCATCTCTGACATTAACAAGGTAAACCGAGCCAGCTCCTCCCATGTGACTTGGGATTTTGTTCCTTTCTCTCCACAGACTGGGAAGGAAACCATTTGTGTTCTCCAGCCTTGGTGTGGGACCATAGGGGTGGGCCAGGGGGTGACCTGCTCATGTAGCTCAGCCTCACTGCCCTGAGCCGGGTCTCGGGGTTTCCTCAGCACCTGGAGGAGCACTCAGTGGTTCTGGCCATGGGCTGCCAGCCCTGCCTGGCCCCTCATGGTCCTGGCTGTTAGAGAGAAGTGACAGAAAGCAGCAGCAGTTGGTGTTGTGCCCCCCCTTCCTGTCCCACCCCCTGCCTGGGCACTGTGGGATCCCTCCCGAGGTTCCTGCAGCCTGGTTTGTGCTGGTGCAGCTGCCAGAGCAGGGCAGAGCTGATGAGCTCTCTCAAGGATAACAAACAACTTTAACCTATGGGCTTTCCTCCTTTGTGTTTGATCATGCTTGGCATTCCCAGAGCAGCTGCTGTGGGTGTCTGTGACCTCATCCCAGGGAGCAGCAGCCTGCACAGCTCTCCCTGTTGCAGGGAGAATGCCCAAAATACTTATGTTTCAGGCAGTTTCACATCTGTTCAGATTTAGAAGATTTAGCTTGTGTTTAATTGAGGGTATTTTTGTTGTCTGTAAGAAGATCTGAAAGGTGATTAGCTGTCTTCCCACACGCTTCTAAGACTTCTGAGTTTTTGTAATATCACTGTCATGCATGTGAATAACATCTGGCTGTGGAGGGAAAAAGGACTTGTAAGCACCAAAAAACCCCCAAATTCTGAAGTTGTTTTTTTTTTCCACAGTGGATGTAATAAAGAACAATATTTGTTATGTTGATTTTAGAGGTGAGAGGCCATAAATCTCTAGTTCCCATTTCCTAAAGGAAGAAGATAGAATCCACTTGTTTGGCAGTAGTACTCAGGAGATATTTTTTTAAACAAGTGCTTTCTTACATATTCAAGCCAGTGGCTTGCTCAGGTTTTGTTGGAGGGGGGAGCGAAAGAACCAGAGAAAATGCATCTGAGATAAACAACCCTTACAGCCCTTGCTCACAAAATGACTGACTAAACTGAGAAAGATATGAAGTCATGTGCTTATATTAGCAAACAAGGTGTTTTGTAGCCAGTGCAAACCGGATTTATTGGCTTATAAATAAAGGAGCCAGTTTGGTGAAAGTTGCCTGCAGTGACTTCAGCAAAATAGACATGCAAAATAGATGGGCTTTATCATAACCTTATAAGAATGTATGTTTAGAAGACACGTGTTTTGTCTCCACGTCTGCAGGCCTGGGAAAGACTGGAAAAAGCTGAACATGAAAGAGAACTGGCACTGCGAAACGAGCTCATCAGACAGGAGAAACTGGAACAACTTGCGCGGAGATTCGATCGCAAGGCAGCCATGAGAGAGACGTGGCTGAGCGAAAACCAGCGCCTCGTGTCTCAGGTGCTGCTCTCAGGGGCTGCCTCGGGGCCGCCAGTCCCTCCCAGCAGTTAGCAGAGGACACAGCTCTCCCACAGAGGGCATGTGGTCCCCTGTGCCTCGTGTTCTACTGCATCTATATACATGTGTATTTATTTACTGTAGTTAGTGCATGTGTACTGTATGTCCTGTCTTTAGTGCTTGTGGGATACCCCTTCCTTGCACCTATCAGTCTGTGCTCAGGAGATTTGATGAGGAAATAAGTATCCACAGATTGTCGATATCTGAATATTCTGGTCAATTCAGTGAAATTAACCCAGGAATTAATTTAATTTTATAGCATTAAGAGATGACTTGAATGAAAAATCCAAAGCCCCGGCCTAATCCTGCTGGCCACGTGATTCTTCCTGCAAAGGTGGTGAATGATATCTCTGATTTTATCAGTGGTTTCTATTATCAGAGGTGTCTCTTATTTTATTAGAGGAGACTTTTCAGGGCATTTTGCTATGCCAGCTTTGCTCCTGAGCGTATCCTGTGCAGTCAGTAGTGGTGTCAGAGGCTGAGCAGTGGGGCTTTTCTCCTCAGCAGCCCTTCCTGAAGAAGCACCTCTGTCTTTGCAGGACAATTTTGGCTTTGACCTCCCAGCGGTGGAGGCGGCGACAAAGAAGCACGAAGCCATCGAGACGGACATCGCGGCGTACGAGGAGCGCGTGCAGGCCGTGGTGGCGGTGGCCAAGGAGCTGGAGACAGAGAACTACCACGACATCAAACGCATCACCGCCAGGAAGGACAACGTCATCCGCCTCTGGGAGTACCTGCTGGAGCTGCTCCGCGCGCGCAGGCAGCGCCTCGAGATGAACCTCGGCCTGCAGAAGATATTCCAGGAAATGCTCTACATCATGGACTGGATGGATGAGATGAAGGTGGGTGGGACCCGCTGGGGAGCGTAGACCCGCATAGTCTCCAGAGGTGGACACGTCCTTGTTTGGTCAAGTTTTAAGATTCATTTTGCCCCTTTGGCTTAACAGACAAACTCAGAGATCCACATTCAAGAGCCGTGAACAAATTCCGTATGATTATTTGTTAAAAATAAAGATTAAAAACAAGTATGGAAAAAGAACAAGTGCACTCCTATAAAAAGCTGCTTTTCAGCTTCAGGCCTGTCTCACAAGGGCCAGAGGCTTTGGTCGCACTGCCTGGGTAAAGAGGACAGGTTTAGTCAAAGGGAATTAAATTGTCCCCCTTCCTCACAGTTTACGTGGGGAACAAGTCACCTCTTCACCTCTGTGCTTTAAAAAGCATGAATTTCTTCCTGTCCATTCTCATGGGATCCAGGAAGGGAAAGGACCATGACTTGTCCATCAGCCAGCAGAACTTGGAAGCTGTTGGAGGAAAGAAAGCTGTGTGTAGCTCAGCAGGAGCTCACAGCACCTGGGCCAAGTGCTGCTCCTTGGTCCTGCTGAGCTAACTCAGCCTCTCATCATCCCAGACTTAAAGCTCATTAAAGAGCAGTCAAGTTCTTCATAGTCGCCAGGGACTGTAAACATATTGGCCCAAATTCAGATCAGCCTTGTCTCTCTACATTTAGAATAATGTCCTTATGGGCTTGGTGTTTCTCTGACTTAGTGTACCAACAGAGACTGGTGTCATGCCTGGAGTCAGGAAGAAACAAACAGCTTAAGGCCTTCAGGCTGTTTTACTTGTCCTTTTCATTTTGATCAGGTGCTTCTGCTGTCCCAAGACTACGGCAAACATTTGTTAGGAGTTGAAGACCTGCTGCAGAAACACGCTCTGGTGGAAGCTGACATTGCAATTCAGGCTGAGAGGGTGCGAGGGGTCAATGCCTCTGCTCAGAAGTTTGCCACCGATGGAGAAGGTAAGCAGCACCCAACACGCCCTTCCTTGTGCTAATAGCCTGTGAGATTGGCTGTTAGGCTTGTTAGTTCTGCAGGAGAGGTTAGCCTGAACTCCCCAGCAGAATAAGAAACCCAGGTGCATTAGTCCCTTCTGTGCTCACCGTGTCAATGATTCATCTGCCCAGGAGCCTGCTCGGGACTCAGTGTGGCCTTGTGCTTTGCATGGGACATCACGGTCTGTGCCAGCAGCTGCTGTGGCTTTGCAGAGGTCACCCTTAGTGCCCCATTCTGTGCTCCTGCTGCAAACAACAGTCTGTAGGGCCCAGTCTGGTGGTGTCCCACTTTGTGCCAAAAGGAAGCAATTCCCTAGAAATTGCCCATTAACTAGGGGAAATGACATCCATTTTGTGCAGTTGTGTATAGAGCTGGTATAAATGTGAATTCAGTGAATTTCAGTCTGTCTTTTTGTCCTCAGGCAAAGAACAATATTTTCTGATCTGTACTGTGTGTGGTGGAGCTTGAGTAGCTCACACGCACTTTCAGGAGACTGACTATGGATTTTTTGACCTAAACCCTGTACCTGAGGAGCCCATGTGTGCCCCAGCTTTGGGCACGGGAGTGAAGGAGCCCGGGTTGTAACGTGTGCTCTCTGTCCGAGCAGGGTACAAGCCGTGTGACCCGCAGGTGATCCGGGACCGCGTGGCCCACATGGAGTTCTGCTACCAAGAGCTGTGCCAGCTCGCGGCCGAGCGCCGGGCACGCCTGGAGGAGTCCCGGCGCCTCTGGAAGTTCTTCTGGGAGATGGCTGAGGAGGAGGGCTGGATCAGGGAGAAGGAGCAGATCCTGTCGTCCGATGACTATGGGAAGGATCTCACCAGTGTCGTCCGACTCTTGAGTAAACATAAGGCGTTTGAGGACGAGATGAGTGGCCGCAGTGGCCACTTCCAGCAGGCGATAAAAGAAGGTGAAGACATGATTGCGGAAGAGCACTTTGGGTCTGAGAAGATCAGAGAAAGAATTAAGGATATCCGGGAGCAGTGGGCGAACCTGGAGCAGTTATCTGCCATTAGGAAGAAGCGCCTAGAGGAAGCCTCTCTGCTTCACCAGTTCCAGGCTGATGCTGACGATATCGATGCATGGATGTTGGACATCCTCAAAATTGTGTCCAGCAATGACGTCGGCCACGACGAGTATTCCACTCAGTCCTTGGTCAAGAAGCACAAGGATGTGGCTGAAGAGATTGCGAGCTACCGGCCGACCATCGACTCGCTGCACGAGCAGGCCAAGGCTCTGCCACAGGAGCACGCCGGCTCTCCGGACGTGCAGGGAAGGCTGACCGGAATCGAGGAGAGGTACAAAGAGGTTGCTGAGCTGACTCGGCTGCGTAAACAGGCCTTGCAGGACACCCTCGCTCTTTACAAGATGTTCAGCGAGGCAGATGCTTGTGAGCTTTGGATTGACGAGAAGGAGAAGTGGCTGAATAACATGCAGATTCCAGAGAAGCTGGAGGACCTGGAAGTGATCCAGCACAGGTGAGAATGCCTTTCTCAGGCAGGTTGGGGAACACACTGGGTGGAAGTTTTCTTGCACCGCCTTGCCTGTGGCTCAGATTCCCTAATGGCTGTGGGGCCTTTTGTTTGTTTGTTTTCCCCGACTCCAGATTTGAGAGCTTGGAACCAGAGATGAACAACCAGGCGTCCCGCGTGGCAGTTGTGAACCAGATTGCCAGGCAGCTGATGCACAGCGGCCACCCCAGCGAGAAGATCAAAGCACAGCAAGATAAACTCAACACCAGGTGAGCAAGGGCCTCGTGCTCATGAACATGACAGTGCCTGGAACGAGTGAGGTGGCGTCATTTGGGTTTCTTACATATGTTTTGTAAGATGTTCTGATACTGTTCCTGGAGTGTCTTCAAGGTAGGCCCTTAAAGCTTCAAAAGGAAAGAGCTGCGCCTTTCAAATATTTGATTAACAGATGGGGTTTTGCTCTTGACTTTATCAGGCCCTGAGTGTGTCAGTGCCTTGATTTGAGAGCTGCAAATTGACTGGAATGATTATTATGAAAAAAAAGGAAGCAGTATAATTTCATGTAAACTCACCTCATTTTTTAGCTTCAGAGTAAACCAAGAGAGTACATTTAGTGTGAAAAGTCGATGTAACTGGCAATTTTTCACTTGAGGAAAAATAATAGTGTGCTGGTGCTTGGCACATTGTAATATCCACTATAGCTTGGTTAATGGTTGCTTTGCTAAAAATACTGATGGTGTGGGAAGGACTGAGAAAACCAGGACCAGCTGGGTTACATTATGGCTTACCAAGCTGAGGGAGCGACTGCTCACTCAGCAGTGTTGCCATAGCCCTTCCCCACAAAACCCAATTTCTCTGCTCTTCTCTCCTCACACATTTCAGGTGGAGCCAGTTCAGAGAACTGGTAGACAGGAAGAAGGATGCTCTGCTCTCTGCTCTGAGTATCCAGAACTACCATCTTGAATGTAACGAAACCAAATCCTGGATCAGGGAAAAGACCAAAGTGATCGAGTCCACGCAGGACCTGGGTAACGACCTGGCGGGGGTGATGGCCCTGCAGAGGAAGCTGACGGGCATGGAGCGGGACCTGGTGGCCATCGAGGCCAAGCTCAGTGACCTGCAGAAGGAGGCTGAGAAGCTGGAGTCGGAGCACCCCGACCAGGCACAGGCCATCCTCTCACGGCTCGCGGAGATCAACGACGTGTGGGAGGAGATGAAGACCACCCTGAAGAACCGGGAGGAGTCCCTGGGAGAGGCGAGCAAGCTGCAGCAGTTCCTGAGGGACCTGGATGACTTCCAGTCGTGGCTCTCCAGGACACAGACTGCCATCGCTTCTGAAGACATGCCCAACACTCTGACGGAGGCCGAGAAGCTGCTCACTCAGCACGAGAACATTAAGAATGAGATCAACAATTACGAGGAAGATTATCAGAAGATGAGGGACATGGGGGAGATGGTGACACAGGGGCAAACTGACGCTCAGTACATGTTCTTACGCCAGCGCCTGCAAGCTTTGGACACTGGATGGAACGAGCTGCACAAGATGTGGGAGAACAGGCAAAATCTCCTTTCCCAGTCTCATGCCTACCAGCTGTTTCTCAGAGACACCAAGCAAGCAGAAGCTTTTCTTAATAACCAGGCAAGTGGTCAAAATATACCTGAGTTCATTTCTGCAGGTTGGCACTGTATACTGTAAGCCACTAACAGACAGAATCATTTGGCAGGAGAGCTACAAATAGATAAATTGCCTTTTTTAAACTCTACTTTACTTGGAACTGTTCTTGGGGGCTGTTTGTTGGGAGGTGTGTGGTGGTGAGTGTTGTTGGAGCAGCAGCATAGCCTGTGCATAACAGTTTTGCCTCTCTGATCTCTGCTGCAATCCCAGGAGTATGTTCTGGCACACACAGAGATGCCCACTACCTTGGAAGGAGCAGAGGCTGCCATTAAAAAGCAGGAGGATTTCATGACCACCATGGATGCCAATGAGGAAAAGATCAATGCAGTTGTGGAGACTGGCAGGAGGCTCGTGAGTGATGGAAACATTAACTCTGACAAAATCCAGGAGAAAGTGGACTCTATTGATGACAGGTAAGGTCAGAGTGATGGCAGAATGTAGCTGTTGGTGATTGAATTCTGTTCTCTGAGAGATGCCCTTTTTCCAGGGTCCAAAGGCAAAGTAACACCTTGGAAGATTTCTGTTGCAGATTGTTTCCTTTGTCCTGTGGAAAAATAGGAACTGTCATGTTTCTAAACATGTGCCAGGCTAACCTTAATAAAATAATACCTCTCCCCCTTTGTAGAGGCTTGCTGGGTAATGAGCTCTCCCCAGGACTAGGCTGTTTGAGGGGTGCTGTGTAATTGTGGAGAAAGAATAGACTTTGTGCTGTGGTGGGAGCTGTAGCAGGTGGTAACTGTGTTTGGTTCCACAAGCCTTGGTTCCTGTGCCACCTCAGGGCTGGTGTAATTATAATAACGTGTTCCTGTCCTTCCTCTGGAGAAGGAATGTGGCTCTTCAGGAGTGGAACTGGCATTGCATCCACCCCACCCGCTCGGCTTTGATCCCCTCTCAGCTTGTCTGGCCCTCGTGCAATCAGATTAGGAAGCACTGGTACAAATGTGTCTTTCATCCTGGAACAAGTGCTTTGCTTTCTCTCTGTGGCTGTGGCACGGATGCTGTAGAACATCAGGAGTTTCTTTGTCTTTGAAACCCAAATGCTCCGTTTTTGTGGCTGTGATTCATGGCTCTTTCTGCTTTTGGGTTGGGTAATAGTGGAGTCTTTCAAGGCACTTTTCCGTGGTGAGTATCAGAACACAGCAGTGAACTGTCCAGTGTTACTGATCACCCTTCCTTTGAGCCCTTTGATAGCCCAACCCCAAGGATACCCCACATTTCCATTCTCTATCCAGCTTGACTCCAGATCCCAGGGAGCATCTGCAAGGGCCAGGAAGAGGACATATTATATGAAAGCAATCAAGGGTACTGTGAGGACAGTAATTATCCTTATTTACCCTCTCTGACTTTCAACGGCCTCTGCTCGAAGTTTTCCCATCTACTTAGGACAGCAGGAGAGCTTGATCTTGGCCTTTTGGTCAGGTGTCTTCTTTCTGCAGCTTTTGGAATATTAAAAGATAGAACCCAAGGATGTCATAGCAAATGGTCAGCTGCTTGTTGCAGGCCTGTCCGAGATGGCTGGGTGGGAGAGTGGCCTGTGTCCTGTGTGCTCTGCAGGGAGGTTCCTGCTGCTGGGACTGCCACCCCCAGTGCAGCTGCTCCTCTGTGTCCCATTGTCCCGGGGCACCCCTCGGCCACCTGGGCTGTGCTGCCTGTGGGCTGTGCTGGAGGCAAGTCCTGGATTCTGTGTTGCTTTAAACCCACTTTTTCCAAAGCGTTTCCTCAATCCCAAAGCTATTCTTGCCGAGCGCTGCAAAAACCATCCGGTGGCTGCTATTCAGGAAATCCGTGGGATTGCTCCCGAGTCTGTCAGGCTGATAAGCCTCGGGAACAAAGCCTTGGGGCTGGGTGCAGTGGGAGTGGTGGCAAAGGAAGCCTCTTTGCTTTTACAGAAAGTGGCTCTCCCCGCCCAGCTCCTCCTGGATCCATAACAAAGGACCAAAACAAACAAGCACAAATATGTGCAGTGGCTCCATACTTCCCACATGGAGCCCTTTGTAGTTTGAGTGGTGTTCAGTGTTTTTCACAGCTGTGCTGTTCCCGAGGAGACCCCACTGTCCCTCAGTGCAGCAGGGACAGCCTCTCCTGCAGTGGTTCCCATCTCAGTAGGGATGGCATAAGGCAGAGGAGAGTGCAACAGGAGAGAAACAGCTCAGCTTTAGTGCAGGCCACAGGGCAGAATAAATGGAATAAAGGACATGGAGGAAGGGTGAGAGCAGAGGGATTTGAATCAAGCTATGGCTGGCTTTTCCAGCTGGGAAAGAAGCTGGTCTCCCTGGTGCTGTTGTCCCTGATTTGGGGACTTCTGCTGCTCTGGAGCATTTTCTCCTTCATTTTTCTCTTGCAAAGAATGTTAAGGAACTGCCCCAGCCCTTGTGCCTGTGCATGGCCTCTCTGATTCTGCAAGTGAGATTTAGTTTAAAGACAGTGGCAGATCTGGCACAAGTTGTGGTCTGGGCCTGTTTTACATCAACTTTTGTATTTGTGCAACTTTCTGCTCAACAGAGAACAGAAGTAATTTTTGTTCTTGCCCATTCAGAAGGGAGAGGGCCTCTTGTTTGCTGGGACAACCAGAGAAGCTGAAACTGCCTTGCATGTATCTCAGTATTCCAAGCAGGCAGTTGCATTCACATTCACAGCAAGTGTAAGATTTATTATTTCTGCACAGGCTCTGAAACCCACAAGGCTTTTACAGTTAAACCACAAGTGGTTTTGTCAGTTTTCAGCACTGTCAGCATTCTCGGGAGCCTCTGGCAGTCAGCATGGGGACACTGGGACAAACTTTGGTGCTCTGCTCCTACAATAATTTGTGTCAGATCCTACACTTAGGGTGTCAGTCATATGTGTGATGCAGGCAGAGGAATTCCAAGTCAGGCTAAATAATTGGGAGCCTGCAGAACAAACTTTTCTGCAAGTGTGGGATCTTCTTCCACAAACAATTGTAGCACAACCTTAAGTGTGAATTGTTTGGAAGAATTTAGGAATATTTGGGTAAGGAGTTTAATAATGCTTGGATGTAGCCCCTCTGGAGCAGAAGAACATAAAAAAACGTCAGTGATGAAGACACAGGAATTCCTGTCTGTTCCAGCAGTGTCCATTCTCAGAATGCTTCTAGCTTGTTACAGTTCAGCCCTGTTCTTCAGAGAACACTCACTGTCCAGTCTCACTCCAGGCCATCTTGGACAACAAAACAGCCTTATACAGTTAAATAGCTCTGAACACCAAAGTTCATACTTGCTGTGGTATGTCATCCTCTCTTTGATATCCCTGCATGGTTTTCTTCAAAGTTCTTGGAATCAGTATTTCCAACACTCTGTAGGAGATATTTTTATTAGTTTTTTTTAAACTCAAGATTTCTAACATAGAGACTTCTCTACTTAGTCCTAACTCCATTCAAATAAGTGTCATGAAAGTTCTCCTTTTAACTTCACAACTTGTGTCCTCTCCAGAATACATGTGTCTGTAATGTAATCTCGCCTTAAATCTATGAAATCATGGTGATAAAATCACCCGAGCACTTCTTTGCTCCATTTTAGCAACCTGAGTAATGCACTGGGTTTGCCCAGGCGTAGCAAATCCAGCCAAGAGAGAGCAGGCTGGACCCCAGGGGTCTTTGCTGCCTTAGAGAGGTTTCTCCTCAGGCACAGTTGATGTGTCTGTTCCTTTGTGCTTGCTCAGGTAACACCTGTCAAAGCTTCAGCCTCACCTGGGCCTGGACTCCAGGCTCTTGCCTTGATGGTTACTTGTGTCTTCCTTGCCATCCGGTCTGTAGATCCATTTTCCTGACCTGCAGCTATAGAGACCTGCTCTCCTGGTTATTCACAGGCAGCTGTTGAGACCAGAGAGAAGCAAACTGGCATCCTGCAAAGGGCTTTCTCCTATTCCTCTGCCTGCAGACCTCTTGCTTTTATAACCACTGTGTCCCTGAGTATTGCTTGTGTTTCTGAAGCCACTACAGTCGTGCCACAGAGCTTGCTCTGGTGACTTACTGGAGACCAGGCAAAGCGCTGTCGTCATCCCGTTGGTGTCATCACCATGTGATTTATAGTCCTCTGGAACATCAGGAGTCTCTGGAGACCTCCACTAACACGGATTTATTTGGCTCTTGCCAGCATGTGCTGAGCTCATCTTATAAATTGCCACCCTCTAAAATAATTTCCAACTCTCACTAACTATTTATCTTATTACAAATGGCAGCAATATTTCACTTTAAACCCTCGCAGTGCAATAGGAACAAATAAAAATTATCTTCTTTACTCTGTCTCTTCCATGTAAATCACCTCATAAACAATGAAAGCACAGGGATAGCTACTCCAAATTAAGCACTTTTTAAAAACATGCCCAGACGTACATTGGGATCAGCTCTTCAGGCCCCATTCCATTTGAAGAACCCACCAAGACCTTTGGGATTATCAGCATGACTCATCCTTGTAGTGATGAATCAAAACCAGGGCTTCCAGACTCACCTTTTCTTCTGCCTGCTCTTAAACACTCTGAAAAATATGTTCCAGGGTGCATAAAGCTTCTGTTTGCAGAGGTGCTGCGTGTGCTGTTGGTTAAACAGCGTAGGGAAGGCTCTGTCACCCACCCAGCTTTGTGCAGGGGCCACGCTCTGCAAGGGCCACACAACGTGGTCTCACTGTTGTCACTTACAAACAGTCTCCCTGGGGTTTTTGGCAAACAGCCTGAGCTTTCCTGGGGGCTGAAATTGTATGGCCAAGTCCTGTCCCCTAACACTTGTGAAACCCTGCGGGCTGCAAAACGTTCTCTGTGTGTTTAACTGGTCACAGAAACAAAGAGATGCTGAACTTCATTAAGCCCATAAATAACACAGATCTGAGCCTCCTTTGAAAGGCAGCAAAGGACACACCACAAACTTACTGAGCACCTGGGTCCCAGGGAGGCTCCAGAAACCAGCAGTGACAGTTTTCCATGAAATGCCTGTTTCAAGTTCCTTTCTCTGCTGTTTTTTTTTGTGCCTAGACATAGGAAGAACCGTGAAGCAGCCAGTGAACTTCTGATGAGACTGAAGGACAACAGGGACCTCCAGAAGTTTCTTCAGGATTGTCAAGAGGTAAATCATGCCCTTTCACTTCTATTGCTCAAAGCTGCATCCTGCAGGAGAGCATTCACTCCACGTTTTGTGAGGACTGGAATGCTCAGCATTTTGCAGTCAAGTCATTCAGTCGTGTTCAGTGTGGAGTAAACAGAAAAAGCCCTGCAAAAAGAATGTTTTTTCTTTTCTCATGGATTGTCATGTAAGCTAAAGACACAGAAAACTGCCAAAAGTAGTGAAGATTTTCTGCTGTGGTATAAATTACAGTCACGTGGAATGCAGTGGGATTAGCACTGCACTTCCCTAAGGACTTTGTCTCCAGCTGTGTAGCTGTATGTGGCCTGGTGCAGCAGAGTCCAAGTGATTTCTACCAAACATTAGTCAGAAGAATAGGAGGTTAGGAATAAGAGGGGAGCAGGATTAAGCTGGGTCATTTGTAATGTGTGATTTACCTGATAGTTTATGTGTGTTTAAAATTACTAAGTATTGTAATTTTAAAAAAAGAAATTATTTCCAGATTTTCTAGTGACTTACATGGACGTTTACAGGGAAGGCAACATTTTAAGGTTCAGAACACTCTTGTCCAACCATGAGGAATGAATCAAGTAATTTTCAGGTTATTTCATGCAGCACTGGCAGATATTAAGGAGCCTTTCCTGAGAGGTTTTAGTCGTGACCTGGGTGAGTGGTGTTGCTGGGTGCTTGCCTGGGTGCAGTCTGTGTCCCTGCACTGTGTAAGCCCTCCAGGAGCTTGCCTGCAGCTGCTCCTTCCTTGGGAGTTAAAACATGACACATAGCAAAAATGCTGCTGTTGTGAGCAGCATCTTCTTCTTCCTCTGTGCCATCTCTGGTACAAAGATCCCCCCTGAGCTCTCCTGGCTCAGTGTCAGTGTGGATGTGTTCCCTAGGAGCTGGTTTCTCCCGTGTCACTGAAAGAAAAAGGGAAAAAGAAAGCTGCAGTGTTGGCTGCCTGAATGCCTCTCCTCTCCAGCCTCTAAGGCATGGATGTCTGCACTGCATGGTTCAAAGGCAAAGCTACAATTACCCAAATGTCAAAAATGTCCTCTTGGAGAGGACGTTGGCCCTGGTAATGATGGAAGGGCTGTTTCCTCGGAGGACTGAGCCATAATGATTTACATCAGCGTGGTTACAAAGTGCTGCTGGCACCTCTGTGGGGCTGGAGGGGTTGTGTGATGGAGCAGCACTGTCCTGTGGGCTGGAAGGGAGCCATGGGAATACCTCCCCCTTGACTTTTTGGTCAGCCCTGCCTGTGGGGCTGGGACCTGTTGGAGAACAGCTCTGAGCCAGTCCCTGTTTCCCCTGGCAGTGATCCTTTGGCCTTCCTGCCCGTCTGTAACCTGGGGAAAGGAAGAGTGCTCTCTGCAGAGTGTTCCTTCCCAGGGCAGCCACTTTCCTCTCCGTGCTGGGTGTTGTTGTAAGAGTGGCCTCCTGCCCCTGTCCTTCCTGCCTCAGCTCTGGGCCAGGCCCCGAGCAGGGGCAGTGGGGCTCAGGAGTGGCAGGATAAGCTCCTGCCAGCAGCTCAGCAGGGACAGACCTTCCCTCCGGGGTCACAGGCAGGGGAAACAGCAGATTGTGTTGTTAGCAGTCACATTCACTGTCACAGGTTAATCCTTCTCTGGCTCTTTCTTGCAGTTGTGAACATGAATGTGTTAAATAAACTTGCAAGTGAATGAAAGAGTGACAGCAGCAAATCCTGGGAGGAGGGGACGTGATAAATGTTGCCATTTAGCTTTCTTCGCCTTGCTGCTCTTTCTCAGCTCAGCCTTGCAGAGCCTCCAGCTGCTCTTCCCTCCAAGTGCTGAGGAGGCCCAGCAGTGGCTGGGGACCCAGTGAGAGCCTTGGTAACACTCTGCACTCGAGGGTTTGCCCTGGACTCTGCTGGCACGTTCTGCCTTGTGTGCCTCTCCCAGCAGGAGGGGCTGTGCCAGCTTGGCTCTGGGCAGGCCTGGGGAGGGCAGCAGCACTCGGTGCCCTTGCCCCTTCCCTTGTTGCCCTCCCAGGTTCCCGAGGGGTTTGTCTCCTTTGTGCCTGGCTGGCACTGCAGGAACAGGATTTTGTGGGACAGATGACAAGGATGGGAGGCAGCCTAATGCTCTGCTGGCCTTAACAACTGACTCGGGGTTTTCTGGAGAAATAAATGCTCCAAGTGTCAAGCTGGGGCAATTTAGGGAAGTGTATTATTTTTTTAAAATCTGCTTTTGCACTGAGGGTATTGACTTGCAGTGCCTGTAGTGGTTGCAAAAACCAGATGTTAATAGTGAGCCCTTAAATCCTGTCTCTGCTTTTCTGTGCCCTCAGAAGGAGCAGAACAGCATTGTGAGAGGCAGAGATGAGGGGTTTATCCTGACCCCGGCTGGTGACAGGGGTGATGCTGCCTCTCCTTGGGAAGCACTGAAATCCCCAGCAGCCTCAGTGCTGTGGCTCAGTGAAAGCAAACAGGGAAAGGAAGCAGTGCAGATTGCAGGGCAGAGCAGCTGTGTGCTCCCCTGAAAGGCACGAGTGAAACCACTAATTCTGGGTTACAGCCTGATCCTCCGTGGAGCCTGTTCTAACACCAACTCCTGCCTCCAGAGGTCTTCATAACAGGAGCATTTTTCTATTTAGTCTGGCATGGGAAGATCCAATGAGGAGCTTCTCTGTTTTCTCTGATAAGTTTTCCTTTTGTATGCAGTTGAACGGTGCTTTTAAGGGACAATTGGAGGAAGGCTTGTGAGTGCTCAGTGGAATTTGTTGCCCTGTGTCCTGGGCTCACAGTGGGAGCCAGGGCTCTGTTCCTCTCCTTTTCGGGTTGCTTGCTCTCTCAATTGGTGTTCTAGAAACCAAGCTGAGATTTGTTTTGACATTTTCCACTTGGGTAGGCTGCTCTAAATATGCAAAAGATGAACCTTTTCAGATTCTATAAACATGCCTGTGAATATGGTTTTTAAGCACACCTAAGGGATAGATGAAGCAGTCAGACTCACCCTGGGAGGAAATGTCATGTTGGCTGCTAGGATCATTTCCACATTCCATCTGCCCTTGGCCAATCAACTGTCTCTTAAAGTATTGGTTTTCTCTTGTGGTGATATGGAAATAGTTCTCAATGCCTTTGTGTTTGCAGAAAGTCAGAGAGAAAATAGTCTTGGATTTTATATAAGGGGAGAAAGAAAGTCTTGAGTACCACAAGCCTTCTGGAGATTGGACAAATAAATTATGTATGTAAACCTGCATTGAGAAAGAAAGGGCTGTGAGCAAATGTGGTGTGGATTGATGCTCCAAAGCCATCTCTGCTTTTGATATGAGAAGAAATAGGGAATTTCTTGTTCAGAGTGCCCATGGAAAGTTGTCCTTGGGGCTCTGGTGAGTTGTGGGGGCTGTGTCCTGCCTGCTGCCCCATGTGTGTGTCCGTGTCCCCAGGGAGCTGGGCAGGCTGCAGGGCTGGGGGGGACACTGCTGTGCCAGCCCTGGGTAAGACCCCGAGCAGTGCTGTGATGGAGAAGGGACCTGCAAATCCCCTGGGCCAGCCAGGGCACTCGTGCCCCTGCTCCTGTGCTGGGGCTGGGGGAGACCTGGGGTTGCCTTTGCCTTATCACAGAGTCCATTCCTTTCTGTGGGAGTCCGGGGTTAGTTGTGTATTGGAGAAGGATGTTTGCATTTAACTGGGAAAGAGGCAGAGCCTGGACTGAACCCTGAGCAAAACCCTGAGTAGCAGCAGCCTCTGAATCTCACACAGCTCTTCCCTAGAGGCATCTCTTTATCTTTGATCTGGAGGCATTTTGATGCTTTGCATTAATTCACACCACCCCCCGTGTATTTTCCTTTCCAGCTCTCACTCTGGATCAATGAAAAGATGCTTACAGCTCAGGACATGTCCTATGATGAGGCAAGGAACCTGCACAGCAAATGGCTGAAGCACCAGGCATTTATGGCAGAGCTTGCATCCAACAAAGAGTGGCTGGAGAAGATTGAAAAGGTAAGAAAAGGACATATGAAAAATGCCCTCCTCTTTGTCCCAGATGGTTGTGCACAGATTTGGGACCTGCTGCTCTGCAGAACTGGCAAAGGCTAAAGGAGGTTTCTGCTGCTCTGTCTCTCCCTGTAACCCAGTTTGTTGCTCACTGATGTTAAATGGTTTTCATCCAGCCCGTTCTCACTGATGAGTCGTTGGCCAAGATGCCAGTTTAATTTGTCTAGTCTTTCCTCTCTCTCAGGAAGAAGGCACAGCCTAGTTTTCATACCCCAGGGGAAAACAGGGCAAATGTGGGGATTTGAGCTAATAAAGTAGAGGCACTTCCTGGGAAATAATGGAATGCAGGGGAATAGCTGAGTTTAGTGTCCTGTGCTGCTAATCTAGTATTCATTCATTCAGCACTAAACCAGGCTGCCTTTCCCCATGCAAAATTAGTGCATGAAGTAAAGTACAGGCAGTTTTGTGATTAATTAAGATTCACAGCTCTGTATCAAGTTCCTTTGAAGCTTTAATATGCTGTGATGAGCTGTACTCCCCCCCCATTTCTGCTGTGCAGCTCTGGAACACTGAGGAGGTCTCCTCTTTGCTCTGACAGTGGGTTTCTGTTCAGTGTAAGTTAGTTTAATTGCTCATTTCCTCTCCCACTTTGGCACTCCATATCCCATTAGAGGCTTTTCTGAGATCTACAAATGGCAATACCCTTTAATGGTGTAATTAGAAGGCTGCTCTTAGTACTGGGAGTTCTTTTTTAGTGATGCTAATACATCCTCCCCCTTTGCCTCTGAAAAATCAGATTGCAGCAAAGGACCCAAGTTGTGACAATCCCTGGATTAACATTCATACTGAATGTGCTGGCTTGGGAGCAGCATTCCAGGTGCAGAGAAAGAGGGATAATTAAAATAAAGAAAATATTTCCAAAACTACTACAGTTTTGTAAAGGCAAAAAGGTGTCCAGGTACTCTGCTGGTACTGGGTGCAGGGCTCCAGCTTCCCAAGGAATCCTGTTCCTTGTGGCTTGGACCCTTGCTAGTTGCTGTAAGCCACTGACACACCCTCCTCAGTGGCACAGCTGGGTTTTGGTGCCAGCAGCTCCCTCTCCCAGTGTGGCACTGGGTGCTCATGGCTCTGCAGTGACAGGGCCCCCAAAAGCTGGACACACAGGGAAGCAGCTCCAGCTCCCTGCTCCATCCCACTGAGCCATGCCCCCGGAGCTCCCACCAGGGAAAAGTGCAGGGGGAAGAGAAAAAAGGCACTGCTTGACCTTCCCAGTGCCCAGAAACCTCTTCCAGGCAACAGGGACCTGGGGGCTGATGCTCTGGAAGGAATCACTGGATAATTGGAGATAGGAAATGAGTGGCTGATGCTGCCAGCAGATGAGGGATCCTGAGTGCTCGCTAATCAGGGTAATTGTGCCAAGGGCTGTGAGTGCTCCCGAGGAGGTACCATTTGGTGCTCTTTGCTTTGCAGGAGGGAATGCAGCTCATTGCAGAGAAACCAGAGACCGAAGCCGTGGTGAAGGAGAAGCTGACGGGTCTCCATCAGATGTGGGACGAGCTGGAATCCACGACCCAGACCAAGGCGCAGCGTCTCTTTGACGCCAACAAGGCGGAGCTCTTCACCCAGAGCTGTGCTGACCTGGACAAGTGGCTCAATGGTTTGGAGAGTCAAATTCAGTCGGACGACTACGGAAAGGATCTCACCAGTGTCAACATCCTGTTGAAGAAGCAGCAGGTAAACAGAGCACAGGGTGCAGAGAGGGCAGGCAGCGTCAAAGGAACAGGTGGGGATCCTTTCAGTTTAGAAAAGGATTTATTTGCTTTTCTTTCTTCCGGTTGTTTCACGTATCTTTCGGAAGAACCAGAAATACACACAGAAACAAATCCGATGCACATTTCTGGATGCCCTCTCTGCACATGGCTGCCTGCCTGTGATTCAAACTTGTCCCTGACTCCCTGCTGTAAAGGCAGCAAGGAGTAGGAGGGACAGCAGAGAGCAATGAAGCTCTTGCCTGCATTTAGCTGAGTGTGCTCCAAAGTGTGTCAGGGTTCCCTGACTGATAGAAGAGATTCATCTGTCATTGCCAAATTGACCATTTGCACCAGCAGGCAGGGCTGAGGCGATCAGCAGGTGTTCCCAGTTGTGGATCTCTGTCTAAGCCTTGTTCCTTGCAATGTGAATGTTGCAATAGTTATTAATGTCAGCATCTGTTCTTCCTTCTGAGGAAGCTGTTGATGCACCCTAATTGTACCAACTGCTTTTACCCTGGTTTTCAGGATGTTTTTGCCATGTTTCTGTTTAGATGCTGGAGAATCAAATGGATGTTCGTAAGAAGGAGATAGAGGAGCTGCAGAGCCAGGCCAGGGCTTTAAGCCAGGAGGGGAAGAGTACAGATGAAGTTGATGGCAAACGCCTTATCGTAGAAAAGAAATTCTTGGAGTTGTTGGAGCCTTTGAATGAGAGGAAGGCAAACCTGCTGGCCTCCAAAGAGATCCACCAGTTCAACAGGGATGTGGAAGATGAAATTGTGAGTATGGAGGGAATCCTATTCCCCAGCCAACAGGAACATGTCACACCTATTGCAGAGCTATCCCAGGAGGAAACCCCTTGACCATGTCTGTCCCTAGCATGCTGGAGTGCTGCTGCCTTCTGCAGCCTCTCTCTGCTGCCCTCACTGTGCCTGGGGTTGTTTGAAGTCATGTGTGCTGCTCTTCTCTCCCTTGCAGTTGTGGGTTGGAGAGAGGATGCCCATAGCTACATCTACTGATCATGGCCACAACCTCCAGACTGTGCAGCTACTAATAAAGAAGAACCAGGTAAGTCGGTGCTCCTAGAGCTCCACACCTGCTGTTTCTCCTTAGTGCTGACTAATTTGGGAAGGTTTGGGGTAAAATGATGGATGCTGTGGTGTGCCACAGGTGGTGGCACCAGCCTGGGGTTGTCCACGTGAGCTGGTGGCGTGTGTTTTGCTGCCTCTCTGGGGTTAAGACCCCTGATTTGCATTTCCTTTCTGTTAGTCCATTGTCTCATCATTCAACTTCTCTCCCACGTAGACCCTTCAGAAAGAAATCCAGGGCCATCAGCCTCGTATCGATGACATTTTTGAGAGGAGCCAAAACATCATCACAGAGAGCAGCCCCAATGCTGAGGTGATTCAGCAGAGGCTTGCAGACCTGAAGCAGCTGTGGAACCTGCTCATCGAGGAGACGGAGAAGCGCCACAAGCGCCTGGAGGAGTCCCACAGGGCACAGCAGTACTACTTCGATGCGGCCGAGGCCGAGGCCTGGATGAGTGAGCAGGAGCTCTACATGATGTCAGAAGAGAAGGCCAAGGTGAGCAGCTCCACAGCTCCAGCAGGCAGGGTCTGAGTGCTTCACTACAGGGAGGCAGGGCACGTAACTTAATATGGCCTCATGTAATGGCACATAAAGGGATTGAATTCCCCGGGGAAACCGAGTGGGGGTCGCTTCTGTCTGCTGTGACACCTGACAGTGTGCAGGATGGGCCCTGCTCCAGAGCCAGGGAAGCACCCTCAGGTGGCAGCTCTGGGCCTGCCTTCACTGTAAGGTTGGAATTACCAGTGTGGCCCAGCCAGGTCCAGTTTACTGTTAGTTAAGTTAATTTAAGTTAGTTAGTGAAGGACAGCACAGTACACCTGGCTGTGCAGTGGGGTCTGGTGCTCAGTGAGCACCACTGGCACCAGCTTTGACTGCCAGTGACATGAGATCAGAAAGACATCCCACCATAGCAAGGAGAAGGTGAACTCCTCTGTTCCAAGGAGGGCTTAGTGCTGGGTCTTATTTGTATCAGCATAAATGCACTGTGTTCACTGCACTGATAAAATAAAGCTCAGCTTTGTATCAGTGTAACACACTCTGTGGGTGTTCCATCTCCAGTTGAAAAGGGTTTGTTTTCTCTTTCCTATCTAAGCAATGCAAATAAGGAGTATTAATGCAAACAGTTCATTATGCAAAATATCCTAATGAAAAGACTTATTGACAATACCAGTTAACACAGAGAGTTGGGGTTGTTTTTCTTAGTCATAACAGTGCACAGAAAGTTTTGGTTGGAACTTCTCCAGGCACTTTGGTGAAGAATCCATTGGCATGGGCTCCATAGGATTTCTTTTCTTTGTCCCATGCTGTCATTGAGAAGCCTGACAAGTCATGTGCCTAAAACTATTCCATGTTTCTGGGCCCTGCACAGTCACCAGTGTTGTAGGAACACACAAAGAGCTTCAAAGGGGAAACTCCACGTGCTCAGTGCACAGCTGATGTCATCTTGTTCTGCATCCCAGAGGGGCTGTTGCATCTCCCTTTCACTGATTACTTTGTTCTCTGTGGGTACGGTACCATTTGCTGTGACCTCAGCTGTTAAATACCACTGGCAGAATGAGTTGTCTTCAAATTGTACTTGGGAGCAGGTCCTTACAGTCCTTCAGTGTTTGCTGCCACACCAAGCTGTGTGGTGGGGGCCTGACTGTCATTTGCTGTCCCCCTTACAGGACGAACAGAGTGCCGTGTCCATGCTGAAGAAACACCAGATTTTGGAACAAGCTGTAGAAGACTATGCTGAAACTGTGCACCAGCTTTCAAAGACCAGCAGAACTTTGGTGGCAGATAATCACCCAGAAAGGTATTACCTGCCATTTTAAATGCATGATTAGTTCTTTTAGTAGTTTGGTCCCTTCCCTAGGTTTTTCTGACACACAGAGACTACAGCAAAGAGTAAGTAGAAGAAGAGAAGTTCAGCCTCACTCAGTTCAAGGTGTATGTTGGATCACCCTGATTTGACCAGAGACAGGGTCAATACGTGCAACTGCTGATTTCTGGGTGGTTCTGAGCACCTTCAGTCAGTGTCTGTTGTACCCCTGTGCAGGCTGGTGGTGCCAGGTGTGCCAGCACTACTGAACCTCACGGATGTGTAGCAGTCCTGAGGGTCAAGGTCCAGATTGGCTCTTCCAGCCAACTCTTATGTCCAGCCATTTGTCCTCCTGGAGTGCTCCCTGCAAATCTGCCTCCTCTCTTTGAGATTCCAGCAGAGTCAGAGACTGGAATCAGATGCTTTAAGCGTGGGCACATTAACATCTTGCTTTTGGGGAATTTATCTCAACTTTCCTAAGTGACTTTCCCTGGGGTAGAATCCAGGAAGCTTAAGAACCGTTTTGCTGTAGGAGCTGCAGCTCAGTAGAGAGAATCCTCCTCTGGTTTCAGCTGCAAGGCTGACTCCGCTCTGAGGCTGCTGCACGTAACTGCTCTGCCTGCACAGGCAGGACTGTGGGACAGCCTGAGGACAGACACCCTCTGCCTCCAGGCCAAGGTTGTTACTGAACTCAGAGGCACTCCTTTGTGGTCGTGATCATTTCTGAGGAGAGTGGATTTCCTGGCTGAGCTGGCTGAGTGCTGCAATAACATCATCAAGTTTACAAGGGAGGCAGAGGGAAGGCACTTTGACAGGGCTGTATGGCTCAGACAAAATACAGGCCCAAGATACAGCAAGGAGAAATACCCATGCCTTGTGGAAATCCTGAGCTTTAGATGGTAAGAAACCCATGAGTGCTGCTCAACTTGGAAGCAGAGTTTAAATGAGAATGAAGTGCCCCTGCCTCAGCAGCCCAGATCCTGCCCATAGTTTTGGGAGAAGACTGGTGTGAACTGTAGCCAGAAGAGTGGAGAGCTTGGTTCCCAGCTCTTCTCTCTGTAAAGCTAGAGGGTTATCCTACAGGACAGACAAGTTTTCCAGCTACTGCAGTCGCCTCTGCCGGCAGAGGGTTGGTCAGTGTGTCCAAGTGAGACCCCTGCATGCAGCAGACGTGCATTCTGTGGGTCAGGGGGGTTCCTGTCCCCTGCAGATTTGCCCATTCCCTTGGCTTGTGAGGGCAGTGCAGACTGAGTGCTGCTGTCGTTCCAGCGAGCGGATCAGCATGCGGCAGTCCAAGGTGGACAAGCTGTACGCCGGCCTCAAGGACCTGGCCGAGGAGAGGAGGGGCAAGCTGGACGAGAGGCACCGGCTCTTCCAGCTCAACCGCGAGGTGGACGACCTGGAGCAGTGGATTGCGGAGAGGGAGGTGGTGGCAGGATCCCACGAGCTGGGCCAGGACTACGAGCACGTGACGGTGAGTTCCGTGTGGGCACCGTGTGCGGGCCCTCCCAGGGTGATGGGGCCCTCCCAGGGTGACAGGGCCACCTCAGCACGCCCAGGTCCCTCTGTCAGCACAGCACTGTTGCCCTGCCTTCCAGATGCTGCAGGAGCGGTTCCGAGAGTTCGCCCGCGACACGGGGAACATCGGGCAGGAGCGCGTGGACACTGTGAACCACATGGCAGATGAACTCATCAACTCTGGACACTCAGATGCTGCGACAATCGCAGAGTGGAAGGACGGACTCAATGAGGCCTGGGCTGACCTCCTGGAGCTCATTGACACGAGAACACAAATCCTTGCAGCCTCTTATGAACTGCACAAATTTTACCACGATGCCAAGGAGATCTTAGGGCGTATTCAAGACAAACATAAGAAACTGCCTGAGGAGCTTGGTAGAGACCAAAACACAGTGGAAACACTACAGAGAATGCACACGACGTTCGAGCACGACATCCAGGCACTGGGCACTCAGGTGTGTGACAGGGGAACTGTGGGGGTGGGAACCTGAGCGGGACAGCTCTGCCGCTGCCCTTGGCCCCTCCGTGCCTGGGACACAGAGTGCTGCCAGCTGCTTCCCAAGGGGATTGCTGTGGGAATAACTGCACCTGCATCAATGTCTTATCTGTCTGTCTGCTTCTCTGTCAGTGCAGTAGGTTGGTTATCTAAAATAGCCATCTGTAAGTACACAGGTTTCTGAACATGTCGGCAATTGTTTGACGTTATTCCATTTCCTGCCCAAGGCTGAAGAAGAAATGATAAAGGCAGACAGCTTCTCTATTGATTTAAAGGACAAATATGAAGGAATATGTAAGCCTGGTTGGTTGGGGTTGTTTTTTCGGTTTTTTTTTTTTTNTAAAAAACACCAAAGAGCCCCAACCAAACCTTCTTGTGCCAGGCACTGTTTAATTTTCCTTTCTGAGAGGCAAAGGAAGTCTAAAGATCTACACAGAGACTTTCTGACTTGATTATGATCCTGGACATTCTGATTTAAATATGGCCTCTCATGGTGCTTCAAAAGGCAGTCTGGAGAGATTTAAAGGCCATAGTCAAGACTAAGACTTTTAAAAGCACCCAAACTTGATCTAATTCCGAATCTTTTGAAGCCAAGATATGTTAAGTAGAAGGTGGCAGCTGCTCATACAGCACATGAGGGATTCTAAACCACTCTACAGTGTTCAGCTGCCAGAATGAGCCTTTGGGAAGGGAATGAGTTGCTTAAGGAATGGAGGAATTACAACTGACTGCGTTTATCCCAGTAGGTCAGGAAAGAGCTTTCATGGCCAAGCTGCCAGCCAATTCTTGGTTATGTTGCAATTTGCACTAGAATGAAGGGAATAGAACAAGCATTTGATCTTCCGAGTGTTTTACTTTCAGAAGCTGTAGATTTTATACAGAAAATGGGAGACATTCACAAAACATCAATCCCAGTCTCTCAAAAAAAGGTAATTATAATCAAGACCTAAATGGAGGAATGTGCAATCGTAGCACAGAGCTGTGGGGAAAGCACTTAGGATAATTTTTGGGTGAAACAGTCAGAGCACTGAGATGGATCATTATGAGAGGCATGATCCCTGTGCCTGTAGCTAGAAGGCAGTTTGTTTTGATGTTAAAAAACCCAATTATTAGACAAGAGCTAATAGAATATTTCATAGCTTGAAAAATATGTGAAACAGTCAAGAATTAGCATTTGATGTCCCAAGACAGCATTTGAAAGAAAAAGAGACTTCTAATAGTAGAAGGATCATAACACTTCCAATTTTCCCTCTCTTTGAAGTCATTATCTACATTTTTAAAAAATCACCTCTGTCAGCTGCAGTAGTGGTTTGGATCCAGAGTTCCTGGGTGCCATTGTCACTTGTGTGAGGGGAAGGAGATTTCATGATGCAAATAGTCCCCGCTTGCCCTGACATTTAACAGTTTGTTTTGGCACCACGTTTTCCAGCAGGTTTAGGCAGTGGCAAATCTCTGCTCTTTTGGGGGTCCCTTGACCCAGCAGTAAAATGTTCTCTGAGGGATATATTGACTCACCAACAGAACAGACCTTTTAGTGTTGACAGGCCAAATGCATTCACAGTGACTGCAAAGCCACTGGAGTGCTGAATGAGCAGTGTGGCTGTGCTGTGGCTCACAGGCCTGTCCCTCCCCAGGTGAGGCAGCTGCAGGAGGACGCCGCGCGCCTCCAGGCCGCCTACGCCGGAGACAAGGCCGATGACATCCAGAAGAGGGAGAACGAGGTGCTGGAGGCGTGGAAGGCACTGCTGGACGCCTGTGAGGGCCGCAGGGTCAGGCTGGTGGACACGGGAGACAAATTCCGCTTCTTCAGCATGGTTCGGGACCTCATGCTCTGGATGGAGGACGTCATCCGGCAGATCGAGGCGCAGGAGAAGCCGAGGTAACGTGAGGCAGCTCTTCTCCCTGCCTGCAGGTCTTTAGGAACATCTGTCAGAGCTGGTGTCACTGCTGCTGGTGCAGCAGCTTGTTCCTGTGTGGGGCTGGGGTGCTGAAGCCATTGCAGTGCAGAATGTGTCCAGAGAGACTGGGTCAGCCAGTCTCTGATCCGGAGCAGAACGGCGCTGCTCCTTGGGAAAGGCTTCCTGATCTGCAAAGGCAGTCTCAGAAGCCATTCTTTGCTCCTTCAGTTTGAAAATGCAACCTGTTTGTGACGTGGCAGCTGTTAAATCCAGAATACGTGGCTTTGCTCCTTGTAGGGATGTCTCATCTGTGGAGCTGCTCATGAACAATCACCAGGGTATCAAGGCGGAGATCGACGCGCGGAACGACAGCTTCACCACCTGCATCGAGCTGGGCAAGTCTCTGCTGGCCAGGAAACACTACGCCTCTGAGGAGGTACTGTGCTCCTGGGGGGGACTGGGGTGTTCCAGCAGGACAGACTGCCCTGTGTCATCTGCACATGGATAATCTTCATGGTCACAGTGACATGTGTCACCCCGGGGACTGCTGCGCTTACTTGCTCGTGGGAAATCAGTGTGTAATCCCACTCTGTGAATTCCTGTTGGGCAGCAGAGATGGCATCGAGGTTTAAGGGGTCGTTTTCAGTCCAGGAAATGCAAGGAAGCTGCTGCACTCTCTTCTGCAGAGAGGAGGTTCTGGGATGGAGAGGTGACTTCCTTGAGGTTGGGCTGTCGTGAGACAGCCTGGCCTTTGTGCAGGGGAACTGGAATGCTGTGGAAAGGCCTGCGAGGGGAAGGAGCAGGAAAAGTTTGTCTTGCAAGGAGTAAATCTGGGGAACATTAAAAGAAAACCATATCCAACTGCTTAAGGCCTTGATTTATTTTCTGATGTCCAGGCCAGAAAACAGAGGCTTAACCTGTGTATCTCCTGCTCCCTTTGGGAGAGGGAGGAAAACCAAAGGTGGTGAGGCACTGCCCACTCAAGGGAGGGGAGAGCTTCTGGAACAGTCCCAAGCACCACCTTCTGCATTTTTTGCTGTAGAAAGGGCAGAAGATAGAATCCATGATTGCACTGTTCACATTTGTTTGTCCATTGCACCCTTTTTATCAAACAGACACTGAATGCTTATGCAAATGCGATATTTTAATGCAAATGTCATATTTATTTATACTTGGAAGAGAAAAGCAGCTGTTGTTTCCCCATTGAAGTCACTTCCTGACAAACTCACAGTGTGTCTGTCAGTGCTGTTGGCTGCACAGTGTGTGGGGGTGAGCTGGTTTGTGGTGCTTGTGTAACAGCCCTGCCCTCTCCTCTCCCATCCAGATCAAGGAAAAGCTGCTGCAGCTGACTGAAAAGAGAAAAGAAATGATTGACAAGTGGGAAGACAGATGGGAGTGGCTGAGACTGAGTAAGGACATCCTTGGATTTCTTTTGGGCTGGGCCATATCTGACTCTTTTCACTGTGTCTTTCTGAGTGTTGAAAAGACCCCTGCAGCTCCTTTTGTGTTACAGTGCTTGGAATGTGTTTGTGCTGGAATAGGCTCACACCTGTTGATTGTTAAATAATGGAGAATTGGAAACCAAGACACTGCCCCAAAGGGTTTGCCCTGTATGATCAAAGTTGGAACTCGGTGCAGTAGCTTCACCTGTGTTGCAGGTGTCATATTCCAACTGGATTTCTAAAAGGATGTACTGTTAAAAAACAGGCAGCAATAAGGCCCTGCTACCTCCTGCATGTGCCGTGCCTGCCTTTTCTGAGGGTAGAATGTGGATGGGCAGCTCACTGGCAAAGGTGAAGGTGTAAACACTGCAACATTTAGCAAGTTTTACACGGTCAGCAGCCCAGTTCTGACACTCCCTACGAGGGCAGTGGAAACCTGCCACTGTAGCACTGCAGAGAAGCATCTGAGGCACAGCAGTATTGTTTGCTGAAGGGAACTGCAGCTACTGTGCAGCTGTTCCCTAGGCAGGGCAGCCTGAGGGAGAAGATTTCCTGTGCTGCAGTTAGTAGGCTACAGCAGACTAGAACAAAAAACCCACCCTGAACTTGCAAAAAGAAACAGAAGAAATGAAGGTAGGCCTTAACTTGCACTTTTCCTCAAAGCAAAGCCAACAGCAGAATTTTCTGTCTTTTCCATGATCCATTCCATTGAACTTAGGTCAGGGAAATACTTAGCCAAGTGCATGTCCTTTGTTCCCTGAGCTGTGTTTCAGTGAATCCAAGAGCTGCCTGATGGCTTCACGATGCTCTTTGTGACGTGCGTGGTGCTGACAGCTGTTCCCTCTTTGCCCAGTTCTGGAGGTGCACCAGTTCTCCAGAGATGCCAGCGTGGCCGAGGCCTGGCTGCTGGGCCAGGAGCCCTACCTGTCCAGTCGGGAAATAGGGCAAAGTGTGGATGAAGTGGAAAAATTGATCAAGCGGCACGAGGCGTTTGAGAAGTCGGCGGCCACCTGGGACGAGAGGTTTGCCGCGCTGGAGAGGCTGACCACGGTGAGTGCCGAGAGCCTCCCCTGGGCTGCTGGGGGGAACAACCCCCAGCACCACCAACCTCAGCTCCCTTGCTTGAGCATTTGATTGACCTCACGTGAGCCCCCCCAGAGCCCAAGTTCATGTCCCCAGCCGTACTAACTGTGGTTATTTGAACTGAACAACCTGCAAGGAAAAAGCTTAAATGATAAACGACCTCAGGGGTCAACAAGAGCTGTCTTGGGCCTCGGGTTGATGACCCAGAAGGAGATTTATGAGCTGAGCAGCTTTCTCCAGCCCTCTGCCGTACCAGTTGTGATCTAAAATGGGAAGGGGATTCTGAGTGAAGAGACCAGGATCCAAACACTGGAAATGATTTTTGGCTAAAGATGACAGTGGTGGGGAGTGGGCATCGATAAAAATGCTCGTTTGTGTTGTGACTGCTCCAGTGCAAGGCTGTGTTGTCCCCTAGAAAGGCACAGTAAGGGAAAAAAAACAAACCCCATTTTGAACACAGCTGCAGTGTCAGTAATTAATGCCTGGGGAGCATGTTGCCATCTTTGGAGAACAATTTGGCTTTAGACATTAAAATTGAAGTGGCTTGGTGTTTCACAAACACTGAGTGTCACAGCTGCAGACAAAAGGAACTGGAGTTTCTCAGCATCTCCACCAGTCAGGCTGGTTTTATGGAGTTGGTTCATTTCAGGGATTCAGATGTGGAACATTTTATTTCTGTGCTTGTCAGGCAGACAAGACAATGTTACTTTTTAATGTTTTAATAACTTGGGCTGTTCCCTTTTTTGTCTGGGTTTTGTTCTAATAGAATGAACTGGCAAATAACCATGGCCAGTGGTGGGCTGCTGCCCAGGCCCCACTCACTGTCAGAGGGTCTGATGCTCTGTGCCCTCAGTGCCACAGACTTGGCATGACCAATATTCCAAAGACTGATGCTTCCCAATTTTATTCCAACTCCCTTTAATTTCAGTAATGTTTCAGAAAAACACACAGAGCTCTTTTTAGTTTCTAGAAATCCCCCTGAAAGATGGGCAGTGTGTTTAAGTGCACAAACCTGTTTCCTTTCGCAGCTGGAGCTGCTGGAAGTGCGTCGGCAGCAGGAGGAAGAGGAGCGGAAGAGGCAGCCGCCCGCCCCGGAGCCCGGCTCCAAGGCAGAGGATGCAGACTCCCAGCAGCAATGGTGAGCTGCACGCTGTGTCACAGGGCCCTGCCACACAGGGCTCAGGCTCAAAACGGGCAGTGATGGCAGAGGAGCTCCCGTGGCTTGGAACGTGACCCTTGTGAGAAGGCTTGGTGGTTTATGGGGGCAGGACCTTTCCCAGACCCCTGAATTCGCTGCTAAGTTGAATGTCCCCGTGTCCATCCTGATGCAGTGGTGTGACTGCTGAGGTGTCCCTGGCCTGAAAGTAGGAATGCTGGGTTTACACCCCCTGGGCTGTGAGTTACAGGTTCTGAGCAACCTTAGCTTTTTTCTTTGATGAGCATCACTTACAGATTTTAAGCCATATCCATGGAACATTAACATTTATGAAATTACTGATGTGGTAGGAGGAGGCGTATTTGAAAAGTAACTGTGAGTAAGGTCTGGTTTGATCTCACTTCACACCGGATTTATTCAGTTGGGCCTGAGGATTTTAGGAACCTGCTTAAATGTCTTAAATTAATATTGGGTAGGAAAATGTCATTTTGGTGAAGGGGGTGGATGACTTTGAAGAACCTAATACAATTTCCTTTTTCTCCTCTGTGCCACCAGGGATGGGACAAAAGGAGAGCAGGTTTCCCAGAACGGCTTGCCGTCAGACCAGGAGTCTCCACGGGTTAGTTACCGCTCCCAAACCTACCAAAACTACAAAAACTTTATTAGCAGACGGACAGCCAATGACCGCTCGTGGTCTGGACTGTGACACAGAGTCCTTTGCAGCAAAAGACACCTTTTGCAGTATGGTTTACTGGTACTGGTTTCATCTTTTGGCTTCAGATTTCCCTGCTGCTTTTCTCTTCCTTCCCATCAGTTGACTTTTATTTGATTAGCAGCCCCTTGGAGATATATTTGCTTCACTTTAATCTTTGTTTATTTGAATCTCCCCCCTGACACCCAGTTGCTTTAAGGTGACACATTTATTTCATGTTATTTACTGTGAGTTTTTCATGTCGCTAATAGTATTAAGATTTTCCAGCTAAATCGTCCTTTATATGAGTAATTGAGATTTAATGAGATTACAGCCTAATGAAGAAGAGCACTAGAACCTGACAGGTATGACGCATCGAGTTATACTAACAGGTTTCAGCACGGTATTATTCTATTTTATTAAATCAGCTGCGTTAGCAAGAGACTTATTTACAAGGCCAAAGATAATCCACACAAGTGAGCTGGGCAGGAAGGGCTGGGAGGGAGAGGGAGTGTAACTCTGGACAAGTAAAAGCCTTCAAGTTAGTTGTATAACATTCCATGCAGAATGGACTCATTGACTGCAGAGACAAATAAACATGAAATAAACCGTTAAAAACCAATATCTAGATTTATCTGGGGGTTTAGTCCTCGTGAAGGGTTGTGATCTTGCTGAAGTTGGGCCCTGTTTGGCCTCAGTCCTGTTCAGTTGGCACTGCAGCCATTTGGTGTCCAGGCTCTGGAGAGACAGTGGGGAAATGAGAGCAGGGTGTGGCCCCTTGGGGAAGTTTGTGATGCTTTCCTCTAAAAACTAATAAAATACATTGGTCCCAGATGCCAGCTCTTTATTTTACCTAGATGCAGGCTGAATGCTCCTTGCCTTAACTGGTTCCTTCTTGGTAGGGGGTGTCCCAGTGGGGTCAGGATGCATGCCAAGAACCTTCCTGTGCAGCCAGGAAAATGCCAGGAAATGTCTCTAGCATTAATGCAACCCAGGAGCTGAGCCTGGCCCCTCTCTCCATCCCCTTCCTGCAAAGCCTCCTTGTTTCAAGCAATGCTGTGAGTGGTGAGAGAAATGATGCTTCTGTTTGTAGTTGAGCCTGGCCCTCTGAGGTCACATTCAGTGTCAGAGGGCTCCTGGTAGGCTCAGATCCGTGGATATCGGGGCTCTTAGCAGTGCTGCCAAGCAAACACAGGGCCCAGCCCAGGGCTCTGCAGGAAATGCCTCCCAGCACAAGGTTGTCTTTCCAATAGCCCCTCCCAGTTAGGTTAGAGTCTGCACACAGACTCTGCCAGTGCTCCAGGGGACAGGCAGTTCCACCTGCCTCTTTCCTGAAATAAAGGCTTTTGGTTCGTCTCTAATATTCAATTAGAAAATGAGCTGTTGTACATTCTAATGTTTATAAATTCTGTACAGTTGAGGCAGGGACCCTGAGGGACCTGTAAGCAAGTCCCAGATCATCATTTTGTTGGTTACCACAGCCTTATACATCACCTGTTTGCTTTTTTGAAATTCTGTTGTATTACCATGATACGTAATGCATTTCCACGTTCATCTTTGCCCTCTGCACTTCAGTCTTTCATGAGGACTTTTTAGCTCAGTTTGTTGAGTCCTGTGTTGCAGTAGCTCAGGTGTGCCCAGCTGTGTCAGCCCTGGTGTGAGGCGCCAGATGTGCTGCTGTTAATCCCAAGTTTGGCTTCTGACCAGTGGCTGAGCAGTGCAGCTGGATCGTTCTGGATGGGCTGAGCTTGTGATGTGAGAACGGGGATTGAAAGGATGTGCTTCAGCAATTGTACTTTTGTCTTTCCACTTCATGATGCATGTTTTTTTTCTTTTGTCAGGATAACAACATATAGCTTCTTAATGCTTTTAAAAGTTCCCTAGGACTGTATGGGGATGCTCTGGTGGCTGCCACACCAGTGCTGCTCCCTGTGCCTGTAAGGTGTGCCAGTTCTCAGGGCAGTACAGCTGGAGCTGCAGACTCCACCATCCACAAAGCCTTCACCTGTGTTCTGGCTACAAATTGGCATGTAGGAGTAATTTACAGAGATAGGCTTTTTAATTTGTATTAGTGAACCTACATAAAAATTCCACTTTTATGATGAAGAAAAATTAATTATGTCATTGATTAAGGTCATCATTTTAGGCACTAGAAGTGTAAGATTTCACCTATTTATTACAGCCTGTGGGACTGGCTTAATGCATTAGAGAGGTCCTTTTGCCAGAACAACCCGTCATCTGTTTGCATCTGGAACAGGCAAATCCATCTCTGTTTTTTAAGCTGTGCTGCAGAGCCTTGAGTTGATGAACTGAATATAGTGTTGCTTCAAGCACTGTGAAAACCTAAGGGGTGTCTCCTGTCATTGTCACCAGCTGTCCTGTTGCATGTCACACTCCTGCTTTCCATATCTCCGGAGTGGCCACTAAAGCACTTCCCACTAACCTGAGTGCCCCAGAGGGCCCCGAGTGGTGCCCCCGAGCCCCGCTGTGCTGTCGCAGTGTCTGCCGGGGGTGTCTGTGCCCCGCGCTGTGCCCGCATGCCCGCCGCATGTTCCCATCGCCGCTTGTTCTGCGGCTGGGTCCGCTCCTGTTCCCTCTCCGTGTTCGTGACACATCCTTTGCAGAGCTGTTCATGATCCCCATTTATTTTGCTTGTTTTCTGTTAATTGTAGATAACACGTGACAAGGAAATAAAACCTGGCAGCAGCAGGAAAGCTTTTCATAGCCCTTTTACAACCAGTAGGAATTGGACGTAGAAGTTGCAGGTCGGGTGGTGTGACGGAAGCTGGCAGTTATCATTTAAAGCCACAGGGCTGCAGACTGCAGCACTGAGTTCCATGTTATTTCCCAGAAAACACATTAAGTAGCTGTGCAGTGGCTGCTGGTGCGAACTGGTGTGCTTTGCCTCAGCACAGTGGTTGTAGGTATCCCCAGGTCAGTTGTATCTTCCCACCACCCCCAGCAAACACGGTGTTCTCGGCGCCAGGGCAGGGACAGGTGGCTCTGGGGAGTTTATCTCGCGTGGAGACGAGTCACTGTGGTCTGTGCCATTCCTCAGTGCTGGGCAGAGGTGCCAGGTCCCTCAGAGGGGGCTCCAGCCAGTGGGAAGGCAGAGTCTGGGGGCAGGAACTGTGCCAAGGACTCTCCTCACTCCTTGTTGGCTGTTGGTGACTCCTGGGTAACTGAGCTCCCAGGGGTGACTCCCAGGTTGTTCATTCATTCCAATGCCTGTGTGCTGGCAGTGCTCAGATAATCTTCAGCCTCCTCTGCTTACCCTCTCCCCTGCTTCAATCCAACATTTTTGTTACATTTTGAGATTTGGATACAAGCAGTGAGGTTCAGTGGCTTAGACTGATCCTAATTGTGAAGGAGCAGCATCAGGCTAACATGCTTAGGGGCAGAGCAAGGCAGATCTGACTGAAGTGCAGTGTGAGCTGGGACTCTCTCTCCCTGTTGCAGGGTGCAGTGTCTGGGTTACAAAGGTTTAGGTTGCCTAAAGGCAGATAACCAATTCTTCCCATATCAGAGCACTCTGACCCTCAGATCTTCCCAGGTCAATGTGTGAGGTACAAGAACAGGTACTGGGCAGGTATAGGAAGTTCTAGCAAATGGTGGCAACATTGAGTTTGTTGCGTAATAATTCAGCTGCTTTTGATTTGTCCAGGCCATGTGCAGAAGTGGGAATGTCTAATTATTGTGCCATTCACAAAAACCTGCTTGTCTGCATAAAAACAGTCCAGAATGTTTGTAATCTACTAGAGCATTAGCAGCACTGAGCTTTAGTAACTTGCTAATAATAATACTACACACTGGTTGTGTAACTCCTGAGCTGCTACCAACGGCTCTACATGTCAAAGTAATGGTACAGGAAAAACAAACTGGGACCAAGCTGCATTTCAAAAGCTTATAGCCATTAGGATTCCAATTTAAATGATTTTTGGATGAATGGCTCCTGAAGACGTCGACAGCTTGAGCAGTGAGAGCTGCTGGAGTCACGGCTGCTCTCTGGGTATCCATCCCAGTGCGACAGGCAACGCGACCAACAAAGCAAGTGATGGGCAAGGCCTTGGTTCTGTCTGTGTTTGGGGGTAAATAGCTGTGTGATGCTGTGTGACTGTGGTGGTTTTCAGTTCCTTTAACCAAAATCCAACCCCCTAATAATGCCAGTCTGAAACAGACCTCAATAATTGACACATGACCTCATTCCCTTGTCTTTGCGATCCAATATCCTAACTGGGATGGTGGAGATGAAATGCATGGTGTAATCTCTCTAATTTCTGCATGTTTTGATTTTGTTGTGTCACTAGGGGAACGGGGAAAGTGGGAAAGGAGCTTTTACAGAAACAAATGAATTGCACACATTTTTGTAAATGCTCCTGGGTGATTGTGACATCTTTCTCTGCTGACTCATAGTTAATACCTTTTATGGACCTTTAATACCCCAGTAATGCCATAAATGTATCTAAGGTGGCTGATGTGTATAACTTCTACTGTTCCTCTAGGTCTGCAGAAAGTGTGATTGTTACTGTTCCAAACATTGGAGTACTTAGCAACAGAATTGAATGCTCTCATTTTAGGAATAACAATATATTAAAGAATATGAATTGACCAGCAGAGCAAAGCACAGTAAAATTCACACTGATGGTTCAGCTTCTCTTATTTTCCCTTCTCTCCACCTATAAAATGGGTACTAATCCATTCCTACCTTCTAATTTCCTTGACCTCCTGTGTCTCCATGGAGTGCAAGAGAGAACCTATTGGCCTGTGTCATTTTCCAGGCAAAGTTTATACACAGCCACATTGTGCAGGGAGACAGATTAACTGCAGGATAGCCCAGAGCTGGGA
The DNA here is from genome assembly GCA_013400415.1 of Scytalopus superciliaris. NCBI lineage: Eukaryota > Metazoa > Chordata > Aves > Passeriformes > Rhinocryptidae > Scytalopus > Scytalopus superciliaris. The sequence continues at coordinate 546,018 of VXBX01004084.1, forward strand.
GTTGAGGCTGAACGTGTTCTCCACTGTTCCTAGGTGGCAGAAACTGCAGAAACAAATGAAATGGTCAATGGAGCTGCAGAACAGAGGACGAGTTCCAAAGAGTCCAGTCCAGTTCCTTCCCCAACGTCAGACCGCAAAGGCAAGACCGCCGTTCAGGCCCAGACTGCTGCTACCCTTCCAGCCAAAACCCAGGAGATCCCTTCAGCTCAGATGGAGGGCTTCCTACACCGCAAGCACGAGTGGGAGACACACAGCAAGAAAGCCTCCAGCAGGTAAAGGGCCCAGAGCAGGCCATGGCAGCCGGGGTGTCTGGCCCACATGTCACACAGTGGAGTCCAGCCCTGCTGCTGGTGTCATCTCACAGCTCCCAGAGGCCTCCTGAGCTCACAGTGCTGCTGCCCTGGGACTGGCTGCAGGGCTGCACAGTGTGTGTGGGCAAGTTGCAGGCTAAAGATATTTGGTAGGAAAGGCAGCGTTAGGTGTATTTGGAGGGTGGAGAACCGAGGCACAGAGACAGCACGACTTTCCCACTGCACAGGATGGGTTTGTGGCAGGGGTGGGATTGGATTCCAGATCTCTCAAGTTGTATGTTACTGCAAGAAAAGAAAAACACGTAGGTGTGAGACTAGAAATGTTCATATTCTTCTGACATCTTCTGTTTGCACATTACCACTTCCCACCTACTCTGTGATCTGTTCAGCATGAACAGAAGATGATTGGTGTGCCATAGTCGATCCCATTCCCAAGGACCCTGCAGGTCTCAAACAGGCAGAGCTTTGAGGTTTGTCTGCACTGGAAGAGCAGACTGGGGTCCTTCATAACCTGAGAGAGCTCTTGGAACCAGATTTATGATTTGGCTGACAAGGAAAATGTTCACAGTAAGTGCTGAGCTGCAGCAACATCTGTGGGATGTGGTAGGAGCCGAGGCACTCAGCAGAGCTGAGATCACAACTGAGTACAGTACTCCAGGATTTCTGTTCCACTGGAGTTGTTCACACCAGAGAGTGCCTTGGAGGCAGTGACAGCCACCAGTTCCAGTCTCTGGGTGCTCTTATTTCTAGTAATCGTTAATTTTCACAGCTCTATTAGAGAAGGAGGCACATGATGGCACTAAGAGTATTTGTGTCAGTCAAGGATTTCACACACAGTCCATTCATCAGTTTGCAGCACAGTGAGAATTCCTTCTACAACAGAGCTCTGCCATTAAAAGGTCAATCAGTGCCCCTCCCAAGAATGCGAAGTGCCCAGTCTGCCAGGCAGTCCTCCCACGGTGAGGACAGCCTCATGTGCTACCACAGGGAGCTCTGGAAGTCTCTGTTCCCTTTGGTTCAATGTCCATGCTTGTGTCTCAGAGCTGTGATCCCCGAGAGAATTCCCTGTGTGTGGTTTATGGGACAGTGTAGGCTCTGTCCACATCCTCACACTGAACCACTCTGCATTGTCTTACAGAAATACTTGTGTTTGGCTTCTCCACTTGTGCAGGGAGCATTACATTTATAACTGCTCCTGTTATCTCCCCTGTCTCAAAGGTCATGGCATAACGTGTACTGTGTCATAAACAACCAAGAGATGGGCTTCTACAAGGACTCCAAAGCTGCTGCCTCTGGCATCCCCTACCACAACGAGATCCCCGTGAGCCTGAAGGACGCAATCTGTGAAGTGGCAGTGGACTACAAGAAGAAAAAGCATGTGTTCAAGCTCAGGTAAAGCCAGGCCAGCAGGCTGGCCTTAGGAAATGCTGTGGTGGTGGAGTCTGGCCTAGGAACTGGTCATGAGTATTAACTGCAGCAGCTGCTCTTCTGAGCAAGCTCTTCCCAACACTGACACAGGGTCTGTTCATCAAAGGGGGCATAAAACGGGGCCACAGTAATCAGTGCAGTCTGGGACAAGACCAGGTGCCTGAAGTTAGGAGCCTGCATTCCACAGCTCTGCAGCTGCTCCCTCTGGAACTGCTTGAGAAGAATGTTCGTGGGTCTGCTCTTTTCAAAATCAGGCCTCTTGTTTAATTCTTTCAGTATGAATTTAGGAGACTACTGAAGACATCTATCATGTTTTCAGGTCCAGAACATGTAGTAATAGACCATTTCATTCTGAAGTATGTGAAGGACCTGTTGGTCAAAAGTTTAAAAAAAAGGCTTTTCCTTGTGAAATTGTTTATTTTACTGAACAATCTTCAATTAAATATATCTTCAGAATATTTTATCTTTACACAGCTGCTAGGTGGTCCTGTCAAAGGACACTGACTTTATGAACTGATCAGGTCATCTATTCCAAGACAGGTGTTTTGGTTTGGGTTTTTTGGGGAAGAGTGTAATTTTATATTGGTACAGGAATCCTCTAAAGACATTGGAATCCATATCTGGGGAAAATTTGCTTTATAGAAAATATATAGGGAAATATATAGCAAATATTTAGGGAAACGTAGCTTTCTTGAAGACAGGCCTGCAGCTATGTGATTCATCCTTTAGACTATTTTAAACCCCTCTGAATTGCTAATGTAAGGATGTGCTGTTCCAAATGCAAAGTTAGGCAGAAGAACCAGCTGCCCTTTTTTCCCAGTGCCCTGTCACGTGTGCCAGGCCTCTCGGGTACTTGCAGGTAGATATTTTCTTTAGTCAGTCACTGTTATTTTACTGTTTAATACTTCATTTCATTTCGTTTCATAAAGAGACGTTAAAATGCTTGGGTTTTGTGGGGAAAGATGGGAAAGGCTATAACACAGCTCCTGCTGTCCCTGCCTCCTGCTTGTTCAGGTGCCTGGTCTGGTGTTACTCTGTTGTATTTAATTAATATGTATCTTCACATACATTGTTAAATGTGTCCCAGTTAAACTATCTGAGTAAAATAAGCACAGGAGTGCAACAGAAGGGAGACTCTGGCCTTCCCTGTGAGGAGAGGCAGCTACTCCTCATTGCAGTACCTCGAGCCAGCACCACCACAGTGCTGAGAGCAGAGAGGCTGCACAACTTTGCTGTGTTTTCACAAGAGCCACGAAAACTCTGGCTGTTGTTTCCTTTGCAGATTGGCCGATGGCAACGAATACCTCTTCCAAGCCAAAGATGATGTAAGTTTGTTTCTCCTATGGTTTGTTGCTGCTGTGACATGTGTGCTGTTATACCACAGGGACAAAACAGCTGCTGAGAGCTCAGGACCCTGTATGGGCCCTTCACTGCAGAGCTGGACTCGGTGAGCCGTGGGGGTCCCTCCCAGCTCAGGATACGCTGTGATCTGAGTGTGTTTAACCCACGGTCTGCAGGGGGGTGTGGGTGCTGTGTGGTCAGGGCTGCTCAGGTACAGCCCTAGGAGCCACCTCTGCAGGAGCACAGCTGGAGCAGAGCCAGGGCAAGAGTTAGGGCCGGATTGCTGTCTGTTCCCCCTCCGCAGTGTGGGTCAGAGCAGGCGTGTGGGTTGTAACAGCTCTCTGCCTTTGGGGCTTCTTGAAGGAGGAGATGAACACGTGGATCCAGGCCATCACATCAGCCATCTCGTCGGACAAGATCGAGGTGTCCCCGACCACCCAGAGCACTCCAGCCTCCAGCCGTGCCCAGACCCTGCCCGCCAGCGTCACAATAACCAGCGAGTCCAGCCCCGGCAAGCGGGAGAAGGACAAGGAGAAAGACAAGGAGAAAAGATTCAGCCTTTTTGGTAAAAAGAAGTGAACTCCATCTCACACACTGCACTTCTCTGACCGTTCCAGTGGAATTCCAGCATGCGAGCTCAGAACCAATACGTTACTCTCTGTGCCTCATGTTCCTCAATGTGATTGACATTTTTTTATTTATAGAGCGTTTTAAAATAAAAAAAGCCAATAAAAAAAAAAATCTAAAGTTACAAACGTATGAGGTGCATTGGGCAGCTTCTGTAGGAGAGGGAGGACCAGGTTTGGGGGGTTTGTTTTTGTTTTGTTTATTTTTATTTTTTTTTTTAATGAAGTTAATGTAGATTAGATCTTAATATTTAAACTGTTCCTCAATTTTGTGAGGCTGTCTTGGAAAATAACCCACTCCTCGTGCTATTGGTGTGCAAGGCAGCAGCGGTGCTTTCGGCTCTGGTGTGCGCAGAGGGCGCGGTGCCCGCGGTCAGAGCCCCGGCCGTGGCTGTGGGTGTGCCGTGCCCGGCAGAGCCGCCCCGTGCCCGGCGGGGCCGCCCCGCTCGCGGGAGGGCAGCGAGTTCCAGGCTGGCCCAGAGCGCGGGGGGGTTCGCTCACAGACAGCGCTGCCCCTAACACGGCCCGCCGCCCTTCTGCAGCCACTGCCGCCCGGAGAATGACGCTCTTCCAGACGGATTAACAGGCTGAGACAGTTTTAAATAAGCTGTAATTTCAAATTGGGGTTGGTTTTTTTGTTTTTGGTTTTTGTTTGTTTGGGTTTTTTTGTTTTTGTTTTTTTTTTTTTTCCGAAATACATTATATTGTATGTTTCAGATAATTCTAGTACAAAGTATAATAAGACTAGATGTATAATAAACCCTTTAAAAATCATCGATAAGTGTAAAAGTGGAACTGAAGCATTTACTGGAAAAGTAATGTTACTCAAATGGTTACTTGCTTGTCAGCTGCAGCACTGTGTGTTATAATTTTGCTACATTACCTTGCTCTTTGATACATAGTGTGCATTTCTGTCACTGTAACTATTGTAATGAAAAATTTTCATCTTACTGCACAATCAAAAATTACATTTAATAGGAATGAACTTTCAATGACTGGGCCTGTAGTCAAGAGTAGTACTGGAACTGGCTTTCAGTTGTATCGAACTGTACCTCTAGACTTTTACCCTCTCTGTTAAATATATGCGATGTCATTAAATGCTTTTAAAACTAAATATGCTGGGTAAGTTTCTTATTTCATTTCTGACTATGTTAAATCATAATTTTGAAAGAGGATCAAAAATAAAGTTATTTTAAAATGTCATATCTCCTGTGCACTGAAACTGATGTCTTCAAATGTAATTCCATTCTCTTGTGCTAAAGTTCATTCTGGAATAGTTGTTTTCTCTCTTCCCACTTCTCTTTCCCTTCACTTCCCACCTGTCTTCCCTTTCACCCTGCTTCCCAAATTAAGTGCCAAAAAAAATAAAGAAAGAGCAATTAAATCAATATTTTGTAAAATATGTGGATGCAGATACTGTTTGTGAGGAGTAAATCCTGTGGAATGGATGGAAGTAAAGCAGAAGCAGAGGCTGGGGCAGTGGAGTTACCTGGGCATTTACCAGACTGAGGTAAATGTCCGTGTAAAATTGGCAGCCACAGCACCTCATTTGGAGTAACCACCATTCTCCAAGGTTTTACCCGCCTTTAGCTCAAGTGCTCAAGTCCTTTCCTTACCTTGGAGGCCACCTAGGAAACCATCTAAGAGAAGTAGCTCTGAGAAGCTCCATGCTTTGTTATAAAACCAATGAAATGTAAGGAACCTGGTTTTTAAGATATTGTAATCATTAAAATACACTCCAGTACAATTTTATGTGGAAAGCAGACAACTGCAAACTGAAGTGTTTCCAAGCGACCGTTGCCTGAACATGTGACTAATATAGTGTCTGAATTCTTTTCATGGAGTGTACACTGTTCTCTGGCTTTTTCTTGTTTTCCAAGGTTTTTGGTTGTTAAACAATGGAATATTCATGCACATGGGTTTTTACTCTGTAATGTTACATCGTTCCAGTCTAATTATTAGTGAAATGTAGGCTAACACTGCTAGTATTGTAAATGTAAAGTTTAATACAATAGAAAAAGCTGAGGTTTAACATTATTAGAGACTATGAAGCAATGTTCTTAGTTGATTAAAGTGCACAGAGATGTGGATGCCTTAAGTATGTGTTGCTTAATTGAGCTGGTACACTGAGCAGTTGGGCAGATCCATCTTGAGGGCCTGTGGTGTGTGTTTCTGGAGTGATTGGGTGAACATGCCTTCAGAGATGTTTTCTCGTTTGTCTTGCTTCTCACTGAAAATTGTTCCCCAAACCAACTTGAATAAAAATCCTTTCTGCTTAGGAACTGCCTGGGAGTTGCTGAGGATCAGGAGTGAGTCCTGGTAAGCCTTGGAGCATAAGGGAGCAGTTCCCTGCAGAGAGAGGTGCTGGGTCAGGAGCGGCCTCCGGGCAAGAGCAGGCAGGTCAGTGGGCACAGCCCGTGTGCCAGGGCAGGGAGGAGGAGAGCAGGAATCTCCTGGGTCATGGGAAGGGAGGGGCTGCTGGAAAACAGTGGGACAAGAAAACTCACTGGCAATGTGGGTGATGGAAACAGGGTGAAATGGGAGCAGCTGTCACTGCAGCAGTGGTGCCTGCTCGGAGGTGGCTGTGTCAGCTCCCAGACTGCAGCAGTGACCACGGCCAGACCCCGGCGCAGCTCCACACTGAGGGCTGAGCATTTGCACCTCGGGTTACATCACAGTTGGTTTCATAAGATGACCTGTACTTAAGTTGTGATGTTTCCTCTCAACATACGTAGCGAAAGCAATACAGAAGTTGATCCTTAGAATTTGCAAAGAAAATCAATTTAGACCAGCCGCTTCCCAGCTATGTTGCTGTCAGAGTTCAGAAGAGGAATCATCCTGTAGTCAGGTCAGTCTGCCTTTTTCCCTCTTGGTGGGACCCTCGCGACACATTCCATGCCGAGGGAAGGGCTCAGAAAGCTGCTCCTGCAAGGTCCTTCCCATATCCTGGCAAACTGAGTGCAGTGTGGGGGGAAAAAAACAGAACTCCTTAGCCATTGGAATTAAGCGTGTGTTGGTGAGAGGGTTTTCTTTTAAATTGATGCAAATAATCTGTTAATCCATCTGTTCTGCTCAGAGAATATGTTCTGTGGTAGGGCTGTACTCTGTACAAGGCAGAGTAATGGTAATGGTAAAGGAAAAGAAAGGAATGATTCATCTCTGTCCTGGTGAAATATTGGTTTAGATGGTTTTTCCCTTCACTATGGTCTCTATTTTTATGCTTGAGTTCACAGAGTATGGACTTTAAATGTGTAAGGTCTTTAAGAATACAGTTTTGTAATTAATAGCTTCCAGTTATGATGTAGTTTTGTTATTTTTAGTGGTTCTTTTGGTTTTTGCTACCGTAACTAATCAGAGATAGCTGAATAACACGGAATCCTAAATAACAATGAGTTGGAACAGACATTAGTCCTTCTCATTTGAGAAAAAAAAAAAAAGAAAACCAGGCTGTGCTAAATGACTAACTAATGTTAAGAACTGAATTACTGAGGAAATGGAATGCAGCTGGCAGACCCCACAGCTGCATCCACGGCCTGACCAGTGGAGGCTCACCCCGGCAGCAGGAGGAATGGGAGCGCTGGGCCGGCACAAGTGGAGCAAGGATGCAGCTGCCTTCCTGTGTCCTGGCACTGCCGTGCGCTTGGGGGCCAAGCAGGACAAAGCTCAGGTAAGAAAGCTCCGTGAACTCAATGCTCAGGGTTGGAGGTGTCCCCACACTGGGGCTGTGCAGGGCCTGGTTGAGTCAGTGCTCCGCGCTTGAGGCTCTAATTTATTTCCTTCCTTACTGCTCAGTGTGATTTATCTCCTGTCAAGCATTTTTCTCTAGCCCTGTGACAGCAATCAGTGGATGTTCTGGTTCTAGTAGATTATCAGGGTTTGTTTCCAAGGATTTTAAACAAGATTAAAATACAAATGAGGCGAGGCTTGAACCAACCCCCGGGGCACACGGGAAATGTATGACAGCGCGGAGCAGTGACACCCAAAAAGCACAGGGCTGGGGGCTTTGCTCGGATGCAGCGGGCACCCCTCGGTGCCCGTGGCATGTGCTGGTGCCGCGGGAGGGAGCGCAGCCAGCGGTGCGTGCTGTCAGCTGACAGCCCCGGGAGCCGCACGTGGGCGCATCCGCAGTGTGTCATAATGCAGCACAGCCGCCCGGCTCGGGCACGCACCCGCAGGGCGGCCCCGGCAGCCGCCGGGCACACGGCGCGGGCTGCGGGCACCACCGTGCCCACCGACGGGGGGGACCGCAACGGGAGCGGCTGGGCGTCACGGCCGGGCAGACCCTCCCCTGCGCTAAGCACGGCCTGCCGCTCAGACGGGTGGTGGGGAACGCCACAGCCGCTCACACCACAGCCACAGCACGGGGGAACACACTGTGTTCCACTCACACCACAGTACAGGGGGAACACCACAGCCACTCACACCACAGTACAGGGGGAACACCACAGCCACTCACACCACAGCCACAGCACGGGGGAACACACGGTGTTCCACTCACAGCACAGGGTGAACAGCCACTCACACCACAGCACAGACACCACAGCCACAGCACACCGGGAACACACGGTGTTCCACTCACACCACAGCACAGGGGGAACACCACAGCCACAACACAGGGTGAATGCACAGTGTTCCACTCACAGCACAGGGTGAATACCACAGCCACTCACACCACAGCCACAGCACAGGGTGAAGGCACCTTGTTCCTCGAGGTATCATTCTCTTTCCCAAAATGATGAATTTCACAAAGTACCCTTGCACTGTTAGATGAGATGCTGTGGCGGCTCATTCCGGTTTAAGGGTAAAAATTACCTGGGCCTAACATGGATTTTGTCATGAGTCTCCCATGGCTACAGCTTTTGTTTTCCTCCCACTCCCGACGAGCCAAACCTCCCTTGCTTGCTGATTGCCGGCATTGCCCGTGAGAGGTCACTGTATCCAGGGAGATGCCGGGCTGCAGCAGGGCCGCTCCCTGAACACCACCCCGAGCATTATCTGTGCGCTGAGACAACTGAGAGCTGCCATGAAAGTTCTCTTAACTCACCAAGTCACATCTCTAAAGAGTTATGTAAACCCGTGGCAAGATTTAGACATGCCTCAGATGCATTGCTGTAGGAGGGAAGTCGAGTGGAGTGTGGGGCCAGGGTACGGGCAGGCGAGGAACAGCACCAGCCTTGTGTGGCACAGGGAAGGAGAGCGGTTCCGTGGGAACATGAGGCTTCCTGCAGTGATGCTCCTCATTTCCAACTGGTCACTGAGAGTCCATGAAATGGTGGCAGAAAGGCAGCCCCTCGCAAGGTCTGGATGAAGACAGGCAGTGTCCCAGGAGAGATGGGCTCTGGGGGACCAGCATCTGGTCTCTCAGGAACAGGCTTGAGGATGGAAAAGGCTCTATTTTTCCTTTTCTCCTTTCCCCCTAATGCTATTTCTGGCCAGATCCAAGCGTTTCATTAATGCAAATCAGTGTTCCTGCCCACAAGGAATAAGAGCTTAGAGCCAATTCCCCTGTTATGATTTTGTAGTTAAATCGTAAAACCACTGAGAGGCATCAATCAGGATTGGATTAATGTAATGCCAGGCAACAAACAAACAGAACCAGACCACAGCTCCTGCTTCTGATCCCTCCCCCCAGGGTCTTAGGGATTTGATAGAATTTTTAAAAGCATTTACAGCTCAAATAAGAGGTTCCAATTTTTGAAATACTAATTAATATTGCATCTCTGTGCATCTGCTGTACATTCATCCATAAAAATACTGGTTATAAGGGCTATTTTGTGGAGCAGAGATCTAGGACATAACACAGATGTTTCTGGGAGGGAAAACCTCAGTGTTCATTGTTAATCACAGCTCTTGGATATGTACAGAGTGGGCAGGATGTATCACAGAGGATTGGAGTTCATTTGAGATGTGGTGCTTTTTGGCATCTTCTATAACAAGGCTTGCTTTAAAAAGGCAAATCAAACCAAAAAAAACCCCAAACCCAAAGCCCTCAAAAAACCCAACAGCAGGGAGTGGTCCCTTGGGCAGAGAGCAGTGACTGTCGTTCAGGTACTGCTCATACCAGGCACTACATTAGTTGGTGTTTACATTTAATACCAAAAAAGCAGTAGAATTATGGGATATGTGTTCCAGGCTAATGGGCTCCTTGCCACAGTGAGGAGGGAAAAGGCTGCTCTTGCAAATTAGTCTCTTTTCATTGAGCCCTTCAATATATTTTAAAGCATTATTTTTTACAAGAGTTACGTTAAACTGGAAATGCATCCAGATGACTCTTTTTTTTCCTTACTGAGGTTTGCACTGTGTCTTGGTTTGTGCTTTTCCTTCCCAGCCCTCCGTGTGCCTGTGTTGCTGAGGGCTCCAAAGGGCAGCATTGACCCCAAATCCCGGCGGGCAGCAGGGCTGTTGGCGTGTGCCAGCAGGAACAGCAGCAACAGGACAGCTGAGGGGACAGCAAACCAGGCATTGGTTTTGACTGGGAAAAAAAACAACAAACCCTCACCATTAAATTAATCAATTGAATTACAGATTAACTCGATCACCACCAAAACATTCACTAAATTGTACAAAAACGAGCGACACTGAACTTGTGTAGCTCCACACGTTTGATTTTAGGGTTTTTCTTTGAGGTTTTTCTTGGGGTGTTGGTTCATGCCTAGTGCACTTAATTGCTAAAATAATGATTTATAAATTTTTTTTAAAAGGAGTATATAGGCTTTCATGTAGGATTAAATACAGAATTCATGTTGACTGCTACTGTTCAAAGAGGTGACAGCCACACCAGCAAAATAACACCAGTTTTCTGTTTGCCCTTTATTGAGTAGGCAAAGAGCCTATTTGTCATATCTTTTTTTAATGTGGTTTAGATAATTCAACGAGGAAGATCATAAATGGGAAAGCCACGACCGCATGGGCGTCATTCCATTGATCAGCAGTGGGCTGGGAAAGGATGAAGGATTCATAGTTCACTGGAAGCCTCGTTGGAAATGCACATGGTGACAAAGAGGTTTGTACGCGGGGGTTTTATTGCCGAAATCCGCCTGTCCCTCGCGGGGCGGGCAGGGGCGCGCGCTCAGAATGAGCCTCGCGCGCGCGCTCAGAACGGGCGGGATCGGGCGCGCGCCCCGTGAGGCGCCGCGCGCGTGGCCCCGCCCCAAGGCCGGCTCCGTGAGGGCTCCGTGAGGGCCCCGCCCCGGCTCCGGCTCCGTGAGGGCTCCGTGAGGGCTCCGCCCCGGGGCCGGCCCCGGCTCCGTGAGGGCTCCGTGAGGGCCCCGCCCCGGCTCCGTGAGGGCTCCGTGAGGGCTCCGCCCGCCCGCCGGGGCTGGCGCTGCCGCTGCCGCCGGAGGTGGGTGCGGAGGCTCCGCGGTTTCCCCGGCCGTGCCCCGCAGCGCTGCCGGCGTGAGGCGCGTTGTGTTGGAACAGGTACAGGGTCGGTGTCAGCCTCGGCGCTGCCCCTGCCCGGCCGGGCCGGCAGCGGGGGGCCGGCTCGGCCGCAGCCGGGTGCCTGCGGGGCTGGGCTCCCGTGGGGTGATCCTGCACGGCGCTCGGTGCCTCCTCACCCACCACATGCACCGGCCGCGCTCCGCTGGCAATGACAGTACAGATTCTGCTCTAGGAGAAGCAGAAGACAGGCGAGGAAATGTGTTCCTTGCAATATCATTCCAAAGGATGACAGTACCAAATGGGGGAAAAAAACAAGTCACCAGCATTCAGTATCTCATGGTGAATTAGCGTGACCGAAAATGGGAAATGAAAATTGTCTTAGTTCCATGGTTGCTGTAGAATCCAAGATGAGGAAGTTTTGGGTCGCTGGGGGATAAGGAGAGGTGGGGTAGTATCCTTATATTTGCTCTGGGAGAGCACTGTAAGCGGGGGCTCCAGTGCTGGGTCCTGCGGGCAGGGCTCGGGAGCGGCCAGAGCGCTCACAGCCCGCAGCCCTGCGGGGCGCCCCGTCCAGCAGCCCCTCGGCCCGTTAAACACACCGCTCCCCGCAGCTCACACCCCGGCGGGGCTTGTGCTCTCTTCTCTTGCAGCTCTGGCCCCGGGGCAGGCATGTTAGAGAGCAGAGCCCCCCGGCAGCGTTGTGCGGGCAGGCACGAAGGTGCAGCGCGGGAGACGCGGCGGGGAGCCCTTGGCAGGTGGTGCTGGTGACGCACAGAAGTTGGTTCGCCTCGGGGAAGGAGCGGGGCGCCGTGTGCCGCCGCTGTAGGTGTGTGTGTGTGTCTGTGTGTGTGTCTGTGTGTCTGTGTGTGTGTCTGTGTGTGTGCGTGCCCCCGGGAAGGTGGCCGGCCGCGCAGCGGCGGCGGGTGCCGGGCGGCGGCGGCGGATGATGGAGGCGGCGCGGCGCTGAGCGGCGGCATCCCCGGCACGGCCATGCGCTCCCCGGCCGCATCCCCGCTCCGAAGGGCCACCTGAGGCTCCGGCAGCCGGCCGGGCATCGCCAGCGTTGGAGAGGGGAAGGCGTGCCGCGGGCAGGCGGGTCGGCGCTCGGCTGTGTGCGGGTGGGCAGGGGGCTGCTTATCATGGCGGATCGGACGGCTCCGCGCTGCCAGCTCCGGCTGGAGTGGGTGTACGGCTACCGGGGACACCAGTGCCGCAACAACCTGTACTACACGGCAGGGAAAGAGGTCGTGTACTTCGTGGCTGGAGTCGGCGTGGTTTACAACACCAGGGAGCACAGCCAGAAATTCTTCCTCGGGCACAACGATGATATTATCAGGTAAGGGGGCTGACTTCTCTGGTGGTGGGGTGGGGTGGGGTTTAAAGGGAAGGGAGGAGAATGTAGGGCTGGCAGAATACCCCCTCCTCGCTTCTTTCAGCTCGGCTTGTACCTGCCGTTTTAAAGCAGCCCAGATTTGTTAGCAAGCAGCCCGCGTGAAAGCTGGATTTCTAGATACTGTCGGTTATCACTGTTTTGTAGCAAAGCTTCAAAATGTTGCAATAATAAGAGAGAGGAGGTAAGTTTTTCTCTTGCACTGCACCAAAAGCAAAGCGTTTCGTTTCAGCACTGGGAAGATCTTAGTGCAACAGTGCTGCAAAATCGTGGCTCCAGCACACGGATCTTCCCAGAGCTGGGACCCCAGCTCGTCAGTTCTGACACTGCACAGAAGGCAGGTGTAGCTCTCCTTGCCCTCAGCAAATCCCAGCACGAGCGTGCATAAATCTGACACATCGCTCAAACTAAGCTGCTTTTAATATCATCCGGAAAATTTAAAGCAAAATCAAGTTCAGCTGTTTGCACTCCAGGCAAAAAATCCCAGGCGTGCTAGTGCAAGATGGCTACAGAAGCACAGGTCTTGCTCCTCGCCTGTCCAGTTTATTGTCTGTTTCTTTCAAATTCTGCCTGAGAAGTGGATGTAATTGATATTCTTGTCCTACAGAAATGCTGATTTTTACCGCATCTCACAAAAAAGCACAGTAAAAACGTCAGAGAGTTCAAGGTACCCTCTTTAAAAATCTCCTGAAATACAGAAATTATATCGGTAAAATAGAAAATTAATGTTGTAGCTACTACTTCATGACAGAAATGTGAGCCTAGAATATCCCTGTGAAGGATGTTGCCTGGTGATGACACTCCTCTGAGCACAGCTATCTGCTGCCCTCCCTGTTCACCCAATTCAGCATGAATGAAGTGTTTTCTTGGTGATGTGAAACCAGAACGGTCCCAGGTGACTCATGGTGCGGGAGTGCTGTGGAACATCTGCTGAAGGCAGAGTCTTGACACTCGGTAACCAAATCACACAACTGTCATGTCATCCTTGTTTGCAGAAAACCATCCGCTTTCCCTAGGAAGAGCTTTGGACTGCTGTGTATCCTCGTAGCCTCCTTCTCCTCCTCTCTAGGGTGTGTTAAAGCATTTCCCCAAGTACTGTTCATGTGCATGAAAGTTTATTCTGGTTTCAGAGGTATTACCAGCTCCAAAAGTATTTTAGGTGCATCTGCAGTATCGTGAAATTAAAAGTTTTGCTTGTTGTATGGACATAAATTTTGATACTCCGTGGAATAGGAAGTGTAATCCATGTAGAGGGTTGTGTATTTCAGAGCTTATATTTGAATTCTTATTAAATACTAGAAATGTAGTTTGTGAAGGCACAGCTCCGTAACTACAGATATCCACTGGGTTTTTGTTGGACAGTGATGCTTTGGTTCTCTTTTTATTTTTTAATATTCAATCAGCTGAGGGGAAAATGTCCCAAATATCATACTTGTACTTAGAGATGATTGTTTGTGTGAGCATCACTGATATGGGTCATAAATGTAGGAATTGAAATTCTCACATTTTAGGCTTCACAGCTCTTATCTGATTGAGATGAATGGGATAAATGTACTTAATTTTTCTGGGTTTGTTGGGATTTACTTTCCTGAGACCAGCTTCTAAACAGCAGTGTGTGCATTTGCAGTCCAACAGGTTGTAATTTCTAAAGAGGTTTGGAACACCATTTTAAAAAAGAAAGGTTGCAGATTGTGGGAAATGCTGCAAACCATTGAGAGCAGAAGACCTTGAAGTGGGAAGATCTGCTTCCAAGGACTGCTGTTATCTCCTTTTGTGTTGAAAGATTTTTGTGAATGCTGTTCTGTGGGAAAAAAAATTGATGACCCCATGATTCTCAGAGTTGATACCATGTATTACCTCGAAGTGTTTGAAGTCGTGAAAGGGGTTATTTGTCCTTGGTGAAGAGGTCAGGGGTGTATGTTTAATGTCTTTTTACAAGATTAATAGCTCTACCTCTTGTTTTGTATCAAAATAATGCAGCTGGGCATAATTTAGTTTGGGCTCAAGCAGACCCAGAGTGTATTGGATTACTGGAGAAATGCCATTTCCCCCAAGATTCATATTTAAAGGCGAGCTCTGTCTGTACCAGGAACTGGACGTACTGCTCGGCTAACAAGGTCGATGCTCTGAGTGAACAAGAGAGCTCAGAGTGCCCTGTTTGCTGAGCAGAGCCACCACCAGGGGCTGTGCTTCCCAGCTCTTCCTCCTTTGACCTCAGCGTGAGATGAGGTCCCGAGCCACCCGAGCTAAGCTCCAAGGGGAGCCCTGCTTTGCAGAGGGGTTTGTGGGTTCTTAACTGAAGTGTTCTGTGATTCCTTTGTTGCTTCCAGTCATATAACACAGTTCTTCGTGCATGTTATTTAGCTGTGGAGTAGTTAATACTATTGCTTAGCAAGTGCAGTCCTTATGGAAGAGCATCAACACACAGCTGAAGTGAATCAGCATTAGTTCTCCTCTCTGAAGGCTCCCGGGCCATTTTGTTTGCAGAGAAAGGAGACCTATTGTTTCTGAAGTTTATAATCAAAGAGCATGAAATAGACCCTATTCTCCCTCCCCTCCCTCCCTAGGATGTAAATCACAGCTATGGCAACATGGGAATGGAGAAAGATTCCTCTAGGGTATTGTTACACATGTCACTGATCTTCACTGCGTTCATTCATTTCTGCTGGGTGGGGTTCAGTTTCAGAAGCTGATGGGAACCCATGAGGATTATTTTCCTTCTTGAATAATTTAAAAGTGGGGTTTTGCAGCACCTCCTTGTCGTGGCTGTAGGTTTGTGTGTTAGTGTGAATCTTGAAATTCATGCAGCATCACTGCCTTCCACAGGACTCATGCAAATGTGGGATCTGGTTGTAGTAGAACCACCTGCAAGGCTGGGTGGTTAGTTTTGCCAGTAGTTGGAACACTTTCCAAAGAACAGAAGGTTCTCTTGCTTCTGTATTGTGCCTCACTGGTAGAACACTGATCAGTTAGATCACTCCTTGGTTTTTCTCTCAGTTAAGTGTTGAATGGAGGCAGTTCCTTCCTGTAATTTTTCTGCAATTTTTGCATGTGAAAGCCACAGAAAACAGCAAAAGTAAAAATATAACCTATTGAGATACTCCTCATTATAGTTCAAAATACAGTTGATTTGGTTTATTTTTACAAAAATCATTTGCAGAGATTCATTCCTAACTTTGAGAATTTTTTCTGCTGGTGTAGTAGTGAAGTTATGTCTCCTCGTTCCTCAGTTCCAAGAATTCCTGCAGTACTGAACAGTTTTCCTGAATATGTCAAAACTTACTGAGAGAACGTTTCTGACAACATATTGAAGACTTCACCTGCACTTTTTGTGCGCCCCAGTTTCTTGTGGTGTCTGATATTTTGTGTGTTATGCACTTACCAAAGCAGTTTTGCACCCCAGTTGCCTCCAAGCACGTCTCCTGTGAGGGGTTGTGCCTCAAGCCTGTGCTGCCTGGGTGTGGTACCTGCCAAGCCCGCTGTTCTCCGTGGATTGCAGAGCACATTGTTTATGTAAGGCTGCTTACAATGCCCCAGCAGTGTCGGATTTATGGAATATTGCTGTAAGTATGCTGGGCTCTGTGTGTGTGTGTGTGCCTGTGTGTGTGCCTGTGTGTGCCACTGTGCTGACAGATTGGGATTAGAGCCACAGCTGTGCCAGTGGGATGAGATTTCCTGGGCTGACACACAGACTGGAGGCCTGGTTTGTTCTCCAGGAGGGTTGTTTCAGGAGACAGGATGTGTACTGGAATATGACTGGACGGTTTTTTGCCTTTCTGCCATTGGGAATAAAGGAATAGGGTGCTTGAAGCAATGTCGTGTGTTGTTGACTGTAGCAAATGTAATTTTGGAATAAGTGAATTGATGACAGAGCTATGCAAATCAAAACCTAAGAGACAGATGATCTAAACTGTGCTTGAAGATTTTTATTTGGAATTATGTCTTATAATATTTCTGCCTATAGGGTGGTGCTTATTTGAAGGGATCTAAAGTACTTTATGTTTACTTGCCTCCATTTGGATGTTAAGTGACAGCAGTTGCTTGCTGTAGAGCAGTGTTTTGGGAACTGTTTTGAGACAGTAAGTTGTTAAACAAGTTTCATATGAAAGAAATTAATTCCCCATAAAAACTCATCTAATCAGCTTTATTGCTTCCTTTGCTTTCAGTCTCAAAAAAATGGCAAAAATGCAGTTTGTTCCATGAAGTTCTGGTGGCATCTTTTGCCTCTGCTTGATTGCTGTGCTGCATTTAAAGTCTTCACTGGGGCATGAGCTCCTATAAATTTGTTTCTTAAATATCCATATGAATCCATCATATATATTGGAATATATGGTTGCCCTATCTTATTGATAGGGGGTTTGTTAAAAGTGGAGAGAAACTCAGCAGGCATTTGTCACAATATGCCAATAAGAACAGTCACCATTTAGCTACAGTCTTCAACCACAGCAGCCTGACTTTCATTTTTAATGTATTTTTAACATTTTCTCTGCATTAACTCTGCACCTTTTAAATTTGTTTTATTTCAATTTGACTTGAGATGACCAGGAGTCATCAGGTGTAATCAGTGTAATCACTCTTTACTCAGATGAAAACTCATAGAAAATATTTTGATATAACTCACCTTAGTTTCAAATTTCCTTCTTAGTTTGAAGGATGAGGAGAAGCTTATGACATGACACACTTTTGTATTAGTGTTTTGTACTATCAAACTTCCTGCGATGTTATATGTACAGATTCTTCACAGACTTTATAAGCTGCATCTTGCAGGAGAGAAGAGATCAGCCTCCATGAACTATTATTCCTATCTTTCTTCCTGACAAAATGGATGTCAGATAGATTTATGAAGGCAATTTCCAGATACTTATTTTTCCTCTAAGCCTTGATTAGGTTTCTGCAGAAAGATGAGATGCATTTCTGCCCCAGGAACATTTAGTCGTCTGGATTTTCTGTCCAACAGACTCGTTGGATTTAAATTCTCCTTTAGAAATGGTATTTATAACAGACTGGGGATGAGCCCTCCAGAGCTTTAGGGAGGCCTGATCTTAAGGCCTTGTATATGTTTATATCAAATTCCTTTAAACATTCCAACAGCACAGTGAACTTTGGTGCTCTGCATCTTATTGCTGTAACTTATGTTAGTGCTGGCGTTGAAGTCTGTTCTTCCTTCTGTGACAGATGGATTGAAATACACTGAAGTGATGGTAATAAAAACAGAATATGCAATAAAGGTTACTCTCATAGGGATATAGCAGCCCTACTATTTCAGTTGCCTGACTTCCCTTGATACAAAAGATTTCACTGGGGTTTTTATTGGGAATTTTAGCATACTGGAATGTTCGAGGCACAATCCTGCAGGGAAGCTTCTGACTAGCTAGTACTGTAGTTTATATGTAGTCACACGGACGTTGATGCCCCCACATCAAAATTGGGCATCCATTCATGCCAAACATCTGCTTCCTCGTCTTCAAAAACGTTCTCCCCTGTGCAGAGTTAAGCACTGCAAGTGTCATTTTACTCCTAAAGACAGTGTAAGAGTACTTATTGCTTGCAAATATTAATTGAAAAATACTGGTATTTATAACAGTCAGTGTAATGGTAAATAACTGTAGTAAACACAGACAATGAAATATGCCCTTGGTTTTTCACAGCTCTACTTGCAGTTATGGTTGGAACCCTTTCCCTTTCACCCTGACTAGGAGACCACACTTCCTTCTCTGTATCTTACGAGCTCTTTAATAGAGGTTAGTTGCAGCCAGCTGCTGTCTAACCAGAAAACATGTTAAATATGAATTCCTTAACTTCTGTTTTCCATCTCTCTGGTTTTTGAGCACTGTTTGTAAGGTACCTAAAGGGCCTTTTGTCTTAGTTCTCCAGACTCTGGAATGTGTGATGAGGTAAAGGCTGAGCTTTGCTCGTGGCTGCTCTGGCAGCAGATCAGAGCTGGCTCTGTGTGTGACCCTGCTGGGCCCGGCTCTCTGGCCCTGCTCACACCCGTGCTGAGCATGCACTAACTCAGGCTTGAGCAGCAGGTCTACAGCAGGTTCCTGATCCCTCTAGGATTCTGAGGGACTCTCCTCTGTTTAGAAATCTCTTTGTGTTTAAAACTTGTTGAAATGCTGTTCAGTGGAGCTACCCTCTTAGTGGCTGTACAACTAGTTTATAACATGCAGTCAGGTTCCTGATCCAAGGCATTGTGCAGCTACGGCGATTGTTCCATGTGGTCTGGCCTCCTACTTCCACAGGGCTTTGTTTGGGTTTTGTTAAATATGTGGCATCAGGAGGTGGCCTCAAATGTCTAAAATGACATATATTGAGCCTTCGTGTAAACTGTCTTTAGTTAAACGAGCTATTTCAAATCTTTTGCTTGTCAGGCTGGAGAGGATTGTCTGGCTCTGCCTGGGAATTAGATGAAACCATGTCAGTCTGACAGGCTGCTTTAGGATGGGCAGCTCAGTGCTGTGTTCCTTACCGTGCCATCCCCTGTTTCCCAGGCTGCTCCCACTGCAGTTTGGTTGGTGTCTGCAAGTGGCCATGCATCAAACTGCCCCTCTTTGCTGTACAAACACAGTGCTTCCTACAGATGAGGGTCTAGCCCAGCATTACTGATACCAGACAAAACAGAGTTTCTGCCTGTAGTGGCCCTTTTCCATCTTAGTCCCTGAACCAGGTTCTCAGGAATTGCACCTGGGCTGTGGGGTTGCAGAAATCCCAGATGGGAATCCTGCTTCCTCTTCCTAGCTGCACGTTGGGTTAATGGCAGGGAAGGAGCTATTTTATTTTATCTATTTTGGGCTCATCCCCTCTCCCCCTTATCTCTCCTCTCTGATGAGGACAGTTTAGGTTATAAAAAAATTATTCTTTTATCCTTCTAAATTATTCTTATATCCTTTCAAAAATTACTTTTCATAAATTCAGGGCCTCCCTGGCAGAACACTAATGATTTTATGAAAACAGCGATTTTATAAATAATTGCAACCTCAAGAACATAGATATAAAGTAATTTCTTCCTTTGAGATAGAACCTGGTCAAGAACTTAAGTTTTAGGGCTTTGCATGTTTTGATGCTTTCTTCATGTAACAGGAAAATACAGAAGTTGCTAAATGTTGGTATTTGTAAGGCTTTGATCTGAATATGCCCTGTTGTTTTGCTGTCTGCTCAGGAGCTCTAGAGGAGAATGCTGGAGTAATCTTCAAAAGCACATATGGCAAATCCTACGGTGTTCAACTCTTGCACTGAATTTCTTATGTCAGTGTATATGTTAACACTTTTTTATTGCAGTGTAGGTCAATGCCTTATCAGAGAAAGTAGAAATAAGGATGTCAGAAAATTTATGGCTTGAATTGACAATAAATGCCAGGACTGGGATGAAGTTTTTGGAAAGCCCGTGCAGTGTAATTTTAACCTTGGGTTGATACGGAAGAATTAGGTGTGATACATGTTTTTGCTATGGGTTTCTAGAGCAGATACAGTTTCATTCTCCTGGAGAGAGGATGTTTTGCTCAGAAAAGCTCTAAGGGAATAGAAGAGCAAGTAAATACCTGAACTATATACAGGGACACATGAAATCTTCTTTGACAGCTTGCATTTTTAAAAGCTGTGAAACACATTAATCTCTTCAATCAGCGGTGCAGAGACCTGTTTCTCTGTGTCCCTGCACATGAAGTGTGTTGCTGTTCCCCACTCCTGGCTGGCTGCCATGGTGTGGTTAAATCTGGAGCCTGCCCAGCAGAGCTGAATGCACTTGATTAGCTGCTTCTGTTGGAACAGCGCTGCCCTCGTCTTACACGGCCCTTGTGCTGCAGGAGCGTGCTCAGCTTTGCCCCCAGTGCCACAGGAGTGCTCGGCACACCCCGCTGCTCTGGGCAGGGGGACCGCTCTGCTCCCTGTGCTCGGGCACGGCCAGGGGGAGAGCTCATTCCCCACGTGAACGTGGCAGCTCTGGTGGCAGCTGCTTTCCCTCCGCCCGGGAGGTGGAAGGCAAACCCCCCTGTAACATCCACGATACCATAAGCTAGAGAAAAAACCGAAGTATTAGCAAATGACAAGCAGTAAACCAGATTATAAGTGCCTGAGGCTACATGCTGCCAGGCAGTTACATAATGGCACAAAACTCTTCAGCCTCCACTGCAGCACTGAACCTGAAACACAGCAAAAAGGTCTCCCAGGAGCCCAGCTCTCTGAGATTTCACAGAAGGCACAACTCCAGGTTCCAAATCTCTGCACTGAAGAGTTGGCTAAGAAATCAACAGAAAAAGAGAAACAATAAGAGGCAAGAAAATGAGTCATAATGCTTACATAAAAACATAAAAAGTCGTAATTCCATGTTGGTTTATATAACTCCTGGTATTAGTCTCACAAAAGAGAAGTTTAAAAGTCATTCTTTGGATCACCCTAATCTCCCTCAAATACAGCACGTCAGGGATTTTGGTGGTGTCGTAACTTCACACCTGCACCTCCTGTTCGTGTCTGCAACTGGCCACACATCCATTAAAACACAGGGGAAATGCAGAACTCTTTGGGTGATTAATCACTGGGGGGTCCTGTATTCTGGGGGTGCCCAGTGCAGCTGGTCCTGTGGAAGGAGAAATAAGCTGCAGTCATTGTGAATATCCTTTCAAAATGTCTGATCAGCCGTTCACAGAACAGGCAGGTTAGTGAACACTGCCAGTGACACTCTGGCTTCTCAGGAATTTGTACTGAACGTTTTGCTTATGTAAAAGGTTCAGTTACCTTCACGGAATTTGTATTGAAACTTACTGTTTATGGTTTGTAAGAGTTCGTTTCTGAGTGACTGTAGAGCAGCCCCGTAAACATCGCTTAAGGTAAGCTACTATGGAGCTGGGTGTTGCATGTGCCTGCTGGGCTCTGAACAGCAGGTCAGGTGTTTGTGGGGTTTCTTTCCCTTGTCTGGCTGTGGTGCTGCCTGAGATCCTAAAGTTGGGAGCTTGAGCCTGTTGGATGTGCAAAGGCAGGTGACCTTAAACCTCTGCCAAGTTTGTTTCCTAAAATCACAGGAAGTAGAGATTCTGAACAATTTCCCTTCGTATGTTTTTTTCCCAACTATCCATTTTGTAGCCAGCACAGAAGAGAAGCTATTTGACTTAAAGAACATGCTAAAGCCTCAAACTCTGTCTTCACTTTTTGCTATTTCTCTTCTCTTTCTGTAGAGTTTCCACAGACATGATCTGCTTTTTAGCTCTGTGGGCACTGCCTTATGTGTGAACATATGAATTGCTCTGCTACACAGATGGATCACTTGGAAAGTTTGGAACTAAAGTCATCTTCCATGTCTAGAATTTCTAGAAAATACCTGAATTTCCAGGGCTCATTTGTGTGCTCTGCTGAGAGCTAGGATGTGGATCTTTACCTTTCCAGAGTCTGGTGAATGCATGGGTGTGACCAGGCATGTGAGGAAACCCTAGAGCTGCATGGAAGATGGGTGACAGCTCTTTATTTTTGTAAATGTCTATCTTAAGAATATTGTAAGTCTGAACAGAGAGTCCTGTTCTCTGGGAGCTGCCTTATGTGAGACACAGTATTAGTTTTTGTGAGAGAGCTGAGGAGGCAGCATCCTTTTCTCTGAGCAAGGAGTGTTCTGGCCCTGGTGTCTATGTCTGTATAACTTTACAGGTGTGCTTTGGTTAATGGTTAGCCCTTGTGGTGGGTCACAAGGTAATTTAAATTAGGAATAACCATGGCATTTTGTGTTTCAAGAGAGGACAGATTAAATGAAGTATGAACATACTGCTGTTAGATAAGACAGCTCTTTAGAATGCACTTTTTCTTGCTGTATTAAATGGTTATTTGATGGAATTGTTGTGAATGTGCTCTGTACACAGTGTGTTGCACTTCACGTTTTCCTCGTGGTATCTGTTATTTTTCATTTTTAATCTCTGGGACTCGCCACTGCCTAGAGGTAAATGCTCTTTTACCTTATCATTTAGTTTGGTAGGAATGACTTTATGCATGATGACAGTTAAGTGCACTGCACACAGTTTTCCCCCCTGCCTTCTCCCTCCCTATCGGATAGAACCATTTCCTCACCCCAAACCCCTCAGAACTGAGTGTGTTCTGCAGCTGGCACTGGTTCCTGCCACCTGAGCTGTGGTTTCAGGGATCCACCTCAGTTTTTGGCAGGATTGTGTTCTGTTTTTTTAAACATATACACACACACAAATACA